>JBBMKA010005478.1:0-11462 GCA_037833695.1 Sechiopsis laciniata | reverse complement strand
TATATATATATATAGAGAGAGAGAGAGAGAGAGAGAGAGAGAGAGAGAGAGAGAGAGAGAGAGAGAGAGAGAGAGAATTAATATACTTAGAAAACATATGAGTCATTTTGTTTTGGAGCAAATTGAAGCTTAAAAAAAGAAAATTAAAACAGTTAATTAGTATCCAAATCAGAATTTAAAAATACATCAAAATAGTTGTATATAGGAATTAGCAAGACAAATGGAAAATTACAAGTGCCCAGGTCAAGTTACAATTATACTATTAAAAACTCTGTTCTTTATTCTAATTTATATCTTGTAATTAAAATGTTCGGCGGAGGAATCAACGATTTGGGCTGCTAATTGTAAAATGTTATTTTAGCAGCTGTTTTTTTTTTTTTTTTTTTTTTAAGATAAATTCTAACAGAAAAAATGTTATTTAAATTAATAATTAAATACAAACTAAAATAAAAATAGTTGGCTGCTGTATTTTTTTGTTCGGACACTGGCTGCTGCGAAAGTACTGATTAAATTTTAGTCCTAAACATTTATTTATTTTTTGTTTGATATTGAGATATGACAGTTTCTATTTTTTTTTTTTTTTTTTAACTTCAATTAAGTTGATTGTGAGCTTAAATTTGAGAACTTCAAAGAATTGTCTTAAAAGTCCAAGTCTTAACCAATAAAGTTATCACTTGAAAACTAATGGATCGATTTAATTAATGGCTACGTAATTTTAATAAGTTAGAGAACTTCATATTATCTTGTTCTCCATCTACCATTTTTCATTATTCTCTTTCTTTTAGCTTAAATATGCTTGGAAAGAAACAAAATTTTCGCATTTCAACATGATACTAGCGAGAGAAGCAAGTTTTATAGGAGGTTTTCCACACTTTATCGCCAATCAATAAATGAATCGTAATTTTTATAGAAACATATCTAAATTTTGCTAAACTAATCGACAAAATATACACATTTGAGTAATCTACATGCTTAGTCATATTCAACTCAAGAAAAAAAAAACTTGACGAGTTCAAATACTATATATAGTGGCATTCACATACAGGTTATCATAATGTAAACATATACTTAATCACTTGACTTTAAATACTTCTAAAGCTTACACTTCAAAAAACACATATTCATATTTGTTAAAAAACAACAAACTATAATAGAAGATAGTTCGTAACTCAATCAAGGTATACCAATTATGAACTAGCAACGTTCAAATGAACTAAAATCTACAAGACATAGATCAAGATAGTTATGTATAAGAATCATTTCAACAAATTCAACAAAAGACATAAGGTATATTTCAACAAACATCTCATATCTCAATCGTATAGTATCGAGATACTATTGTGTACTTGTCTTAGTAAAAGGGTTTATCATAATGTATGAAATTGAGTGAAAGTTATTGTATATATTTATGGGTGTATTGAAATACATACCCTCTTACATATCAAAATATTTAATTGTCAATTTTTTTATCCAACAATATTTACAATCTGAACTCAATAAAATTATATATATATATATTTTCTTGAGAACGCTAAAATTATGTTTTGATTGGTATTAAATAGAATAGTTTATTAACAAAAATAATTGGTCAACAAAAATATGAAGCATTGTTTATAATTGCAGATAAGAAGATTTGAACCCACTATTTATTAATTATTAGGTGCACGCTAATATCATTAAACAACTACTCATGTTGACGAGTATATGTTTAATTAATTTAAACTAAAATATAGTATTCTATTTATTTTTCCATTTTATCAATATAATAACAAACGAAATGCAGTGCACTTCTTCCTCGCATTAGCGACCGCGATTGTTTTTAGGAAACAATCCAACGGTCGAGATCTCCCATTCGTTCACCCGTCGTCATTCACGAGGAACTATTCTCGTTTACTAAAAAGCCCCGAAAACTCGAAAACCCATTTCTCTGTGAAAACGCTGCACCAACCTTTCTCTGTATCTCAAATTCTTCATCTATGGCTTCCACTTCCTCCGCCGCCCTTTCTCAAGCCGTATTGCCCAAATCCATCCCTCACCATGCTTCAAATCCATCCGCCACCAGCGTTTCCCTTTCCTCTCGCTCTCTCCCCAGTTTCTCCGGCCTCAAATCCACCAACTCCGCCGCTGTCGCCGCCTCTTCTCGCCGGACCAAACCGTCTCGGAGCCTCCGTGGAGTGGTTCGAGCTTCCGTAGCCGAGACGCTCGATAAGACCACTGAGACTTCGCTGATCGAGAAGTCCGTTAACACGATCCGTTTCCTCTCGATCGATGCCGTCGAGAAGGCGAATTCCGGCCACCCTGGCTTGCCGATGGGTTGCGCTCCGATGGGGCATGTTTTGTACGATGAGTTTATGAGGTTTAATCCCAAAAACCCTTACTGGTTTAATCGGGATCGGTTCGTCTTGTCGGCTGGCCATGGATGCATGTTGCACTATGCTTTGCTTCACCTTGCTGGATATGACAGTGTTAAGGTTCGCTTTGTTTGAGTGTTTCTTTTTTCCTTGTTGTGTTGACTCTTTTGGGTTTGATCTGTATTTTTTGTTTCTTGTTTTGTCGTTTGGGTTTTAATTTTATGATCTGATCTCTAATGTTTGTTCTGATTTTTGTTTCTTATCATTTGATTCATACTAGACGATGGCCTTGAAATGTTTGTGTTCTTGTTCTTTCTAGCTCATTTGGGTGATATCAGCTAGTATTTTTCTCTTTTGTGATTTCGATTTTAATAAGAATATACCATTAAGTTAGGTTAAGGTTTTTTGTGTTTTTGCCCTTTTGAGTTAGGTAAGCATGGTAATAAAGGAGCGTGTTCAAACTCTGGAATAACATTTCTTCCTTATCTAAAATTAATAATTTGCTTGTTATAATAAAATTAATATTGGATAGGTCTTAGGAATCTATATATATAAAGATCAAATATATCATAATTTATTTAAGTAATCTAGCTTCAGGGTTGAGTGTAATCTGGTACCTTTCTCATTAGATGTGGTGAAGTGTTCAATTTTCCTTTGTAAAAAGCCAATTTATATTCCCAGTGACTGATGAATATAGTTTTGGTTAATGATCAGGAAGAGGACTTGAAAAGTTTCCGTCAATGGGAAAGCAGAACTCCTGGACACCCGGAGAACTTCGAGACACCCGGAATTGAAGTAACAACTGGTTAGATTCTTGAATTAGAATTACTCCACGGTTGATTTGCAAACACATTTGAATTTTCACCAACAAAAACAATAGCTCAACTTGTGTCCATGAACCAATAGGTCATGGGTTCAAACCCACCACCATTTGTTGAACTGAAAAAACACATTTGAATTCTACGTAAAAAAAAACAAAAACAAAATCAAGTGGTTTTTTTTAAACAAGGTTAACCACACTCGTCCCTAGGTTAGGCACTTAGAGACATCGGAGGAATGGAGACACGGGTGTCTACAAATTATTGTCACAGGTGAGTCTCGAACTTAAGACCTTGAGGGGAGTATACCTTCAAAATCCAAACCTTCGACCACTGTGCCACCCCTTGGGGACCAAAACAAAATCAAGTGTTTAAAAAAGACTTTTTTTTAAAAAAATTTATTTTTAGATTTCATAATTTGGCTTTGTTCTTGTAATATTTTTAAAAGTAGGTAATAAAGCTACGAATAAAAACTAGAAGGTGACAATTGTGTTTATAAGTTTCATTTTTCCCGTTCAAAATAAGTTTAATTTTAAAAAACAGGAACAAAAAATAGAAATAAAAACAAAATAGTTATCAAATGGTGCTTAAATATTTTCTGATAATTTCCTTGCTCTTGTTTGATTCTTAATTGTTTTGTATTGTGAAGGTCCTCTTGGACAGGGTATTGCAAATGCTGTTGGTTTGGCACTTGCTGAGAAGCATTTAGCTGCTCGTTTCAACAAGCCAGATAACGAAATTGTCGACCATTACACGTACAATATCTGACCCAAAGCAGCAAACTTCTTCTTTGATTTGTTAAAAGAACACTTTGTGATGCTGTTATATCCTTTTTTACTCATGTTGTTTACTCGTCAGATATTCTATACTTGGAGATGGTTGCCAAATGGAGGGAATTGCCAATGAAGCGTGTTCGCTTGCTGGTCACTGGGGACTAGGCAAGCTGATTGCTTTCTATGATGACAACCACATCTCAATTGATGGCGACACGGAGATTGCATTCACTGAGAGCGTTGACAAACGTTTCGAGGGTCTAGGGTGGCATGTTATCTGGGTGAAAAATGGAAACAATGGCTATGATGAGATTCGTGCTGCCATTAGGGAAGCAAAAGCTGTAAAAGACAAACCTACTTTGATCAAGGTATGGAATCTCTGCGGAGCTTTTGATGTACAAATCTCTTGTTTTCCTTGCATAACTCTGTAATATTGCTCTTAGTTTCCAATTATGTGAAAGTAAAGTTCAAGCTGTTATTATCATAATCTAAATCTAGTATCAGGGTGCTTACCAGGAAAGTTAATCTTAATATTTACGGAAGTGAATATGAACTAGCTTTTCGAAGTTGAGATGATTTTCTATGAAATTGGGATGCTCAGTTGACCTTTAAAATGTTGTAGGTGACCACAACCATTGGTTTTGGATCTCCAAACAAGGCAAATTCCTACAGCGTACATGGTAGTGCATTGGGTGCGAAGGAAGTCGATGCCACGAGACAGAACCTTGGATGGCCATACGAGCCTTTCCATGTGCCTGAGGATGTTAAAAAGTATGGATACAAATTATAAATGAACTTTCAGTTTTTTCGAGTTCAAAGGGGATGATTCATTATTCGTCTACTCTTGTTTTATTCTGTAGGCACTGGAGTCGTCACACCCTCAAAGGAGCTTCTCTTGAAGCTGAATGGAACGCTAAGTTTGCTGAATACGAGAAGAAGTACGCAGCGGAAGCTGCTGAACTGAAGTCTATTATCAGTGGCGAACTACCTGCTGGTTGGGAGAAGGCATTGCCAGTGAGTATCCATTCCAGTCACGACAGTTTCTTGTTTTTGCTTAGCCTAATTGAACTCATTAGAATTTGAAGCTCATTAAACTGACATGTCACATGTGATTATAGTTTTTATTATACTGCATGTTATTGTTTTCAAAAGATTGAGGGTTTCCGATGCATTATGCAGACATACACCCCGGAGATCCCAGCTGATGCCACTAGAAATCTTTCCCAGCAAAACCTTAATGCCCTTGCGAAAGTTCTCCCTGGTTTCCTTGGTGGAAGTGCTGACCTTGCTTCATCAAACATGACCCTACTTAAGGCATTTGGAAACTTCCAAAAGGACACTCCCGAAGAGCGTAATCTTCGATTCGGTGTTAGAGAGCATGGAATGGGGGCCATCTGCAATGGAATTGCCCTTCACAGTCCTGGACTCATTCCTTACTGTGCTACGTTCTTTGTTTTCACAGATTACATGAGAGCTGCCATAAGGATTTCTGCCTTGAGTGAAGCTGGTGTGATCTACGTCATGACTCACGATTCGATCGGTCTTGGTGAAGATGGACCAACCCATCAGCCAATCGAACATCTGGCAAGCTTCAGGGCTATGCCAAACATATTGATGCTCCGACCCGCTGACGGTAATGAGACTGCTGGGGCATACAAAGTTGCTATTCTTAACCGAAAGAGACCTTCAATTCTTGCCCTTTCTCGCCAAAAGTTGCCCAATCTTCCCGGAACTTCCATTGAAGGAGTTGAAAAGGGTGGATACATTGTCTCGGACAATTCCTCGAGCAACAAGCCAGATGTTATCTTGATTGGAACCGGTTCTGAGCTTGAAATTGCTGCCAAAGCTGCAGAGGAACTGAGAAAGGAAGGGAAGGCTGTTAGACTCGTTTCCTTCGTTTCTTGGGAGCTCTTCGACGACCAATCAGACGCATACAAGGAAAGTGTTTTGCCTGCTGCTGTTTCAGCCAGGGTGAGCATTGAGGCTGGAACAACATTTGGGTGGGAGAAGATCATCGGAAGCAAAGGAAAAGCAATTGGCATTGACCGATTTGGAGCAAGCGCCCCAGCAGGGAAAATTTACAAAGAGTTCGGTATCACGGTTGAGGCTGTTATCGCGGCCGCTAAACAAGTTATTTAGAACAGCTTAGTTGCAATTCTTCTAAATGAATCCAACATCTACAATTTGTTTGAGTTTTGGGCGGGTCTTTCTGTAGAGATCATTTCCAAGAGGTCTGTTCCAATGACATGGTCTCTTATGTTGCAATAAAAAGATCGAGTTTTCGGTCGATCGTGTGTGTTTATTTAGTGATGAGGCATTGTTGGACGAGGATGACGATAGAAACTTTTGTTCTGTGAGGTAATGAGGTTCACTATCCTTTTTCTATGTCATTATTAGCATGGATTCATTCACATTGTCTACTTATTCTGATATTGAGGCCTTTCTTTTTCTCTCTTGGGAACTTGAGGTGTATGAACTAGACAGAGAGGTGTGTGTTTTTTGCTCTTTGGAAATTTTAACTTTAATGTTTATGTTTTGATCTAATTGGCAGATTACAAACTGCGAATTATGTTTCAATCGAGTTTTGGCCTTCATCGAGACCCCTATCGACTAACAATGCATCATTTGATGTATTATGCTTGCCGCTTGAACTATGTTTTTGTTCACTATTAAGTGAGATGGTTAGGAAATTTTGACATATCAATTTCAACAAATTTATTAATTCAAAACCTAAAATTTGTCTTCTGAATGAACAAAAATGTGCATAATCTGAACACAGGGTAAAACAGAAAGAGCAGTAGTGAAACATAAAGTTTATTCCTTATTGACTTTATTAAATTTATCCCCTTGAAAGATTGTAGCTCCACACCTTACAATAGATGCTTTATTTATTATGTATGCATTTTTCAAGAATTGTATGCCAACTTTGAAAGCAGAGCACCAATAGAAAAATAATCCAATGAAAAAGGCTATACCCTTTGGGGAGAGGAAAGGGACATGTGTCCTCAATATTGATGGCTCTTACTTTTTTGGCGCTAAATTTAAAAATATATATTTTAACTTTGTGCTTTTTAAAAAATATTTCCATACTGTTACTCTTAAAGTGAAAATTAGTTAGAATACTAGATGAATAGTGGACTGAAAACGACAAACGTGAAGATAAGCCAAAAGTAATATAGACTTTGTAACTTAGGTTCGAATTTCTTCTTTAAAATATTGTTGAAAAAATATGGAAATAATTACAAATTTTGCTTAAATTAAATCATAAAGAATTAGTAATATTATGATTTGAAATTATAGGAATATTTAAAAAACTTATAAACTTTTTTTTAGCACAAAAAAAAACTTATAAACTTGTTTAAATTAAGTCTTGATGCATTAGTTGATCTCAAAAAAAAAAAAAAAAAAGTCTTCATGCATTAGTATTAATATATCAACTTTTAGTTTTAACATTCTATCAATTTTTCTAGTTCTGAAATGTTTTTAGAAGATAAAAGATTAGTATTTCAAAAAAAAAAAAAAAAGAAGATAAAAGATTATAATTTTTTATTATTATTTGTTATAGGAGGGTAAAGTTAGTGTTTTTTCCCGTTAAAAAAATAATCTAGTTTTTTTCTTTTTTATTTTTGTTTTGGGTTAAGATGGAGGATTGTTCCATACGTTTTTTAGGATGTTTTTTTAGAACTGATTATTTATTCGAATATCATGATTAATTAAAAAAATATATATCAAATCACAATTCCAATCCCACTGTTGTAATTTTTATCTTTATACATTAAAAACCTTTTTAATTTTGCTTATACATTTTGGGTCATTACTAAAACCACAATTAAAAAAAAGGACAATAAACCCATAGATATAAAACTAGATCATAAATCAGTGAGTTAAGGTTATTCTTATACACAATTAAATTATTGTGATTAGATTACAACAAAAAAACAAACAGCTTGATTTTGGTCACTACCAAAAATCTTGATTGATAGAAGTATTTGATTTTTTTTTTTTTAATACAGCAACATTTTGGTGAAATTACACTTGGCACTAAAATAGATTAAAATTAAAATAAATGTATAAATTATGTTACCACTAAACCGAGTAATTGAAAAGGTTACAATAAAAATGGATGAAATGATGTTTTTTTTAAAGGTATGAATCAGAATTTTTGACTTTTTGATAGAAAATATATGATTTAATCAATTAAGATAACATCTTTACTAGTTGAATTATACTCCTATCAGTCATTCTAAGAAATTTCTTTTGAAAGGGTGAGAATTCAAACATTAGACATTATTTTATATATTAATGACCAAATTATTGAAAATACATGATAAATTATGAGGTTTGAAAATTTTAAAAAATACTCGTCAATTTTAAAACATGTTTCAAAAACACCATTGTCATTAAATTGTGATAGAAATCCTTAAAAGTTTCGTTTAAAAAATATGATTTGTGGTAAAGTTTTTAGAACTTTTGGTGGACCAATGAATTAAAAAATGTAAAGAGAGAAGAAAATGTATTTCAAAAAAGGAAAAGAAAGAAGAGAAACAGAATATGGGCCAACAGTTTTGCTCCAGTTTAAAGATAGTCCTCGGCCCGTTAGAAGCCTCTGACTCGCTAACATTCTATCCCACATCGGTAACTTTAAAGATGGCTTCAAAAATTGATGCTATAAATTATGTCTTCCATTAGTTCTCAAACTTACGGAGCCGTGCGGTGAGCACAAAGCGAACTATTCTTTCGCCTTTTACTAAAGAATACCGTGTGCTCGTCGTGACAAACGGCATACGCCTATTTTTGGAGGGTGTTTCTCTTATTCGAGAAACGCCCCATAAATCTAAGTTTTAAATTTCTTTTGGTCATATAAATAATCTGTTAAATTGTTAAATGGTTTCTGCAGATAATCAGCAAAAAATGAAATTCTTAATCTTAACCGTTTTTAAATTTTGAGCTTAACTAAAATTTACCCATTAATTTAGGTTTATGTTAAAAATACCACTTGATTTTCTTATCTAGTTAAAAATAACCATCATTATTCACTTTTAACTCTTCCTAAATTGCTAAGTAAAAAATAATGCATATGTGAGATGGTAACAGAGAGTAATAATGGTTTGTGTGGCACCCTACTACACATTTATATAAGTTTTACTCAAATAAAAAATATATTGGCAGTGCTTTAACCTAAGATCCAAGATAAATTTATCAAGGCTAAATACTTTAAAAGGTAAAGATATATGAAAGAGAGGCTTGCTATGATCCATGAAAGGTCTTTGTTACTATCACAAATCAATTCTAGAATCACTTAGGCAAATTTTGTATAAGGTGCTCTAATTTCATATTCTTGAATCACTTAGGCAAGTTCAAATTTCCTATAACGTGCTCCAATTTCATAATGTACACCACATATTTTCTTAATAAAATATGTGAATACTAACTCAATTTCAAAAATAAAAATAAGTTTTTGAAAGCTATTTTTTTGTTTCTAAATTTTGGTTTGGTTTTTTAAAATATAGGTAAGAATTATAAAATGTAGATATTAAAGTAATAAAAAATTTATGGTAAAATAGTTATTATAGGCTTTAATTTCAAAAACTAAAAACTAAATGGTTATCAAACGGAACTTTCATTTTACAATTTCTAATTGTATTCTCGTCTTTTCTTAGCCATAGTTTTTTGTTTTGTTTGTTTGTTTGTTTTTTTTTTTTTTTTTTTAAGTTACATTTGAATTTGTTGTTCAATTATATTTTTATTAAAGAAAATTTGTTGTCGATGTCAAATTTTAACATCCATATTTTTATTATAGCAATTTTTTAAAAAAAATCTCCATACACAGTAAAATTAATATTTAACTTGAAACAATTTCAAGCTTCACTCGATTCAAATCTATCAATTTAATTAGTTTTTGTTATATTTGATTTATTATTATTATTTTTTTAAAATGGCATATGTATAATTTTTTTCAATCCTCCATCTAAAGACGAAAGGTAAAAATACTAAAAGAAAACCAGAGAGAAAAATATATTATGTAATAAAAATTATAGATAAATATATAAATTCTAACAAAAAAAAAAAAAAAGTGAATTGTTAATTGAATGTAACAAATCCTAAAACAACCGAATGGGTCGGTGACGCAAATGGTTATTTTGATTAGTGTTAATCTATTTCATCTCGACAGTCATATGTTCGAATCCTTGATATAATTGGTTTTATTAAGCAAAAGTAAGCAAAAATATATTATATACTACTTAAAATATTTGTTTCCTAACATAGAAATGGAAGAAAAAAACTTATAACTTCAAAATATATATATTTTTTTCTTTCATTTGCCTAATTTTATTAAATTTTCTTTCTTGTTTTTTTATTTTTAAATATTAACTACTTAGACAAATAAAATAACGAAAATGTCATTTTAGTCTATATATGTAACGGCCCAACCCATCGCTAGCCAAGATATTGTCCGCTTTGGCCCATTGGCCTCACGGATTTGTTTCTCCCTCAATGGGAAAAGCGCGTCTTGCTAGGGGAAGGTATCCACACCCTTTATAAGGAGTGCTTCGTTCCCCTTCCCAACCGATGTGGAATTCCCCTATGGGTTTCCACCCCCCTTAGAGGTCCAGCGTCTCGATGGACCCGGCACGCCGGCCAGATGCCTGGCTCTAATACCATCTGTCTGAGGATGAAAAGCTGTACTGAACTTGCAAGTAGTACCCAGACTTTCCTGGAGACTCTTCCATAATCGCGAAGTGAACCGGGTATCTCTATCTGAAACAATGCTCACAGGAACCCCATGAAGCCGCACGACCTCCACCAAGTACAATTGCGCCCATTTCTCCACAGAATAAACCGACTTACCCAGAATGAAATGCGCACTCTTGGTGAGACGGTCTACAACCACAAGAATCACAGTATATCCCTTCGATGTCTTAGGGAGTCCTGATATAAAATCCATCGAGATGTCGTTCCACTTCCACTCCAGAATGCTCAATGGTTGTAACAACCCTGCTCGCTTCTGCTTCGGTGCTTTCACCTGCTGACAAGTCAAACACTTGCTGACGAAAGTGGCTACATCTTTTTTCATATTATTCCACCAGTAACACTGTCTCAAGTCTTGATGCATCTTTGTTCCCCTTGGGTGCCAAGCGAGCGGCGAACTGTGAGCCCTAGTTAACAACTCAGCCTTGATCTCGGCATCATCTGGAACAACTAAACGCTGTCAGAACTGCAAACCCCCGTCTGAAGCCACTGACCAGTCAGTACCTTCATTGGCGTGAGCTCGAGCAAACAAAACTAACAGCCCCTAATCACTCTATTGTCTATCAAGAATCCTCTGTCTCAACGAAGACTGCATTGTCAACTAGGCCAACAGCGATGTAGCCCCTCTGCCTAACGCAATCTCATACCGGTCTAGATCTCGCTGTAGGGGAACTGGCAATACTGATAGGGCGGCAGAATGCGACGTCTTCCTACTTAGAGCGTCAGCAACGACATTAGCTTTCCCTGGGTGATATAGGATCTCACAATCA
>JBBMKA010005477.1:0-11463 GCA_037833695.1 Sechiopsis laciniata | reverse complement strand
TATATATATAAAGATCTTAAGGTATCATTTTGGTGATATCTATGATGTTTGGACCAAACAGCATAACCATACAATATTTAGATGTCAAAGAAACCTTTATAAATTTAATTTTTAAATAGGTGGTCATTATGAATACTTGGACTGTGGACAAACCAACTAGTCCAAATACTTACTTTCGACATTTAGTTCTGGTAATTCCATAAAATCTTAAAATTAGTACTTTGAAGTTTATTTTCATCACATAAAAAAATATCCCTTAGAGAAAAGACAAATGAATATGCTGCCAAAATTGAAAGTTAATATGGACGAAAGTGTCCGGGCCAGCTTACATGCATCTCGACTATTCTCATGGAACATACCATCTGATCCTACAACATTTGAATGTCAAAGAAATTCTTAGTTAGGTGTCCACCATTGAACCTGTCACCTCTTAGATACATAAGGACCTTCTTGACCACTAGGTCACACCCTATCTTTACCAAAATAACAATAACAATGATGCAGTTCAAGCAGAGAGCAATCATATTCAAAAGTAAATTCAGGGTGATCAAAGATGAAAAGACAAAGAAGAGAATGAGGAGATTTGGTACCTGGAATGAATTGCCAAGAGACTTGTATCTGTCTGTCCTACTGATTCCACCTCCTCTAGTATGGTTCTTGGGGAATCCCAGAAGCATTTCCACTTCATCAGGCTCGAGCGGGGCGAGCTTACTTTTTCCAACCCAAACCAAATTCCATCTCCGACATTCTTCTAAGACATACTTTTGCACAGTTAATGGTGGATCATGTTCACCGTCACAACCTTCAAGAGCCTTGCGAAGTCTATCGGTACAACGAGCCGTTCCAACGCAAGTTTGTAAACAATTTAATTGTGTTCTTGTATCCCATGAAGGCCACCACCTCCTTGTTAAAGGAAAGGCTTCATGTATAGCGTGAGGAGGTATTGGAAGAAGAGGAAATCTGTTATGTATTGGGAGGTTATGAACATAGCCTCTTTTTCTTGCAGCAGCACAGAAATATTTGGAATCAACAAATTCCGGTTCGACATCATATAAGAAGCGGGAAATCGTATTCCATACTCCTTTTGGAGCGAGAGCTACGTTTTCGTAGTAAAAGTAGGGAGGTCCCATGGCTGCCTCTGGAATTTTTCTGTGAAAAGTAGTACACCGTTCATTGGGAACCCCAAACCCAATCATTGGATTTGGTACACGAATCGTCTCGTCATCGTCATCAAAGCACTTTGTTTTTTTCTTTTTCCATGCCTCATAATCATAATGCCTTCTCTTTTTTGGTTTACTGCAGCCATTGAGATAGCTCGGCTTTGGCTGTTCAAATGACCAAGCAAAGACGTTTAAGGGTGTGTTTGTGCCACGAAGAATAAGAGGGAGAATGAGAATGAGGATGATTTCCTGAGTTTGGTCCACTGAAAATCATTCCCCCCATAATCGTGTTTTCCAAAAATCACCTTTTTCATTCTCCACCTTACTACTTTTCATTTTCCCACAACAACTTTTTATGCATCACATCACTATTTTCACTCTCATCATACTCATTATTTTATTTTTCCTATAATCATTTCCTTCATCCCAAACACAAATAATCATTCTCTTCACCCCAAACACAAATAATCATTCTCCTCCACTCTCCTCCTAATTCTCATTCCCCCCTTAATCATTAGTATTACCCTTCCCCCAAACATACCCTAAGTGGTTTCTTTCTTATTATAATGTCTGCAGAGGTATAAAATAAAGTATTTGATAAGACTGAAAAATTACCCTATCTGGGAGATCTCCGAGAAGAACATCTGCATCCTTTGAAATTTGAGCAGCAGAGATAAAATCTGTTAGCTCTTCAATTGAGGAATGCACACCTGCAATATTGAAAAAGGCATCTTTATTTTGAGTGACCCAAAGTTAACAGATAAGTATTATGAATCCTTAGAAATATGAAAGTATTTACAAGGAAAGCCACCAAAAAAATCCCTCACACTAGATACCAAAAATGACTCCAATCTAAGAGAATGAGACTAAGCTAGTAATTATAAAATATCTGATTGACAAATACACGTTACAAAAAATTAAATCTAAACAACTCCAGATCTCTTAGACCCACTAAAGATCCTATATTGTTTCTCTCCAGCCAAATACTCAACAAGTTTGTTACAAAACTATTTTTCTTTTATAGGAAAAAGAAAACATTCATTGATAAAATGAAAAAGAAAGTTACAAGAGGGAGGAGAAGATTATATATAGACAAGTACAAAACTATCTCTTGATATAGGGTTCAGAATCGCCTCCTTGATCACGGACCCTCTAATAACCCAACAAATAAACTAATGATGGTAACAATAAAGCGCTCAAGAGAGCCCAAACATCACACCGTCTCCAACATTATACTAGCAAACACCCATCTCAAAACAAACAAAGGAAAGGAGAAAAGGCCTCCGTTGAAGAGAAATATGTGACCATAGTTAAAAAACTCATATCTTATATTCACATTTTTTATATGTGAGTGTCCGGACCGTGCACCCGACTTTTTTCATGGGAGAAACTGCATAATCCTACAATATTTGGTTGTCAAGGAAACCTGTAAGAACTTAATTCCTAGGTTGAGGGCCACCATAGATGAAATCCATAACCTTTTGATTCCCCCATACCCTCTTGACCAATAGGCCAACCCATAAGGGTTATCTTATATTCACATTCTTACGTCATCTTTGCTCTTTAACTATGGCCTTGATCTAGTACATTTTCAAAATCATTCTCTCGTATGGTGAGTTGTGTCCCCCTAATCCTCTATACTCCTTGTTTTAACACATTATTATTCAATTTTAACTATAATTGAAATAGGAACTAGGCCATCCCACCACCACCAAACTTCAAAGAAAAACACAAAAGAAGATTGTTCAACTATGCATTCTCAAACTTAAAAGAGACGGTCTCCAATATTATATAGAGATGATGTATAGTGTTTCCTCGCCTTCCTCATAACTCTAGACCTCTGAGAGTTTCCCATTCAATGCTTGATTGAATGAAAATCTATCCATCAAGGTACCAATCGAAGCTTCTATGTTGATCTCACCAATCATCATGGATACCATTGTTTAGTGACAACCATATTTTCTCACACAAAATCTTAAACAACGTCCCTAACAATAACATAAACCCTGTCGAAGAATTAATCTTCTTATTCACATAGCTTTGCTAGAAGAATGCAACTAATTTTAGGCACAGAGAATTCATGCTTAGATATTATAGATTTACAAGTCCTACAAGGAGGTACAAACCACATCTCTCTATTGCTGCATACGCTTCATCTTTGCAGTACCCCATGTCCACTAAGAACATCATTTTGTTGTCAAAATCAGATACAGGTTTTGCAGTCCCCTAAACATTGAACCAAACTATCATGAAACACTGAGTGGAAAGAAGAAATAAGCATAGACTAAAAAAGTTGTGACAACATTTCAAGACTGCTCCATGAAACCAAAGAAAATAAAACAACCTCATTTTCAGAATCACTGTCTATATCAGTAAAATCATCCAGAAAGCTTCCTTCATAATCTAAAACGAAGTCATCGGTATCCACATGCTGCTCCTTTGGAGGAGAGTTCTCAAGAGCCTGCCAGAAGAAAAAAAAAGAATTTAACATATAAATAGATAAATAAATATATATATATATACACACACATAGGTCATATTGACTTATAGTTCTAGCGAAGATGTTCAAGTATCTTTTGAAACAACTGGTTGAGATCTCGACAATCTCCAAGAAATTTGAAATCCAGTTCATTATGCCAAGAAAATGTGAATTGTCACAGGTAAGACAGAAAGATTTCGGTTACTTATGAAGATAAAACTTAAAAGTTCACGTGTTTCCATTTCATGGTATGATACACATGTGAGACACTCACTTACATTGACCGCAATCTTTTGATGGGAAAAAACGCATATCATGTGTAGAAAAAATAATTAAAAGAAAATAACTTTGACAACTTAGCACGTCATCGTCAGAGAAGCTCACCGACAATGTGAGGAGGGTCTCAAGTATAGAATTAGTATTTTCCTCTCCTGGATAGAAGGTCCATCAAAGCAACGTTATGCAAGAGCTTTTGAAGTTTTAAGGTTGAAAATGAAAAAAAAATAAAATAAAAAAAATAAAAATCGCTAAATCTTTTTTACACAAGAAACATTTTTATTTTCTTAAAAAAATATTCAACAAACAAATAAGAAGTTGTTACCATTTTCCTCAATAGCTTTGCCAACCATTTTAGCAGAAAATCCCATTCCTATAAAATGGTCAATTATCTTAGAGTTGGATGGACCTGCAGCTGAGCTCACCTTTGTGAGAAAAAAAAAAAACTAGAGTTAGTACTGCATTAACTCCTATACATCCGTCTCAGCTAAAACAATACTATCTCGAGTTTTTGAACAATGTGAAAGCTAGCTCGGTTTTGAAATTGAACAAACTGACATATTAGCTAGATTATTATTTAATACATAGTAGATAATAGATGCCATATTTCTTTATTCTTACAGTTCAGCATCATCAAACACTTTTATGTACATTATCCTCATCAATTACAACTTCACCAACAAGGCAAGGAAATTTAACTAAATTACCACCAATCAATCATGGAAAGACAACATGAACAATTTCACTAACTTCACTACAAATGTGGACATACCGTATTCGCCTGTACACTAGGAAATGTCAAACTCACATGAGAGGCTAAAGATATATTCTCAATTTCAAGCTCATCTTCAGTGTCCCAGTCAATGTTATTAATTTCAACACCAAAATCATCACCAGCCTACACATACACCAAATAATGGACAAAATAAGCCAAGCAGCGAAAAATAAAGGGAGAAAAAAAGAAGCTAATTGCTTGAATATATAAAATATAACAAAAAGTAACTAACATTAGTTGGTGCTCTTCAGAAATCAATATAAAATTAGTAATTGTTTTAAAAGTAAAAGGAAATAAATATAGCTGCATGCATACATAAACTCCTAATATCCATGTCGCTCACACACTGTTTTTTAGTATATAATACATCTAAACTTTTTCAACAAAGTAGAGAAAACTTTTGTTTTTGCCTTTTATTATTGTTTTCCCTTCCCCTGTTTCTCTTATCCCTTCTTCCCTATCTGTAACTCTTTCATATATCAATAAAATGATTTGTTTCCTATAAAAAAAACAAAGTCGAGAAAATGTACCATCCTTATATTCTGATGGAAATGATTTGGTGGTAGATGGGACCTTCAAGCTGCAAACAAATACAACAAAAAATAAAGAGGCAAGAGATACAAGTATCAAACGAGGAGTTTGGGAGTATAATAGAAAAAAAGTTTATTTTTAGAACAATCAAAGTAAAAACTTCAGTAACTCCATAGTCCATACAACATTAAAATCTGGGATTTGTTCTATTACATACCTAATCGCCTAAGAAAGATTCTTCATCTTCCCCACTTCAGCCTCAACCAAGCAAATGCCTAACTTTCGACAGAAACGATGAAAACTACAGAAAACAAAACCTCTTGGTTATCAAATCATACATCATGTCAATTGAGCTCAACTTTTATTGGCGGACCATGGCCATGGGTGGGTTCTACTTCTAATTGCTTAAATAATTTATTCATAACATTACAACATAAATCGCGAACACCTTAGGTCTATTTGATAACAATTTCATTTTTATTTTCTGTTTTTTAAATTTCTATTTGGTAAGGAAACAAAACTCTTTCATTGATGAATGAAAAGTTTAATGAGTTCCTAGCGAAACTAGTTACAAAAAGTATCTCTATGGTGTTAGCAAGGTGAGATTGTAATTTGTTATCACAAAAAGGATGAAGATGGTAACAGTAGCACCAAGTCCAAATATGATTTATCATAGGAAATTTGTTGTAGATAGAAAATTCTAGAACCTATATTTTAATTATAGCAACTGTTTACAAATATTTCCATACATAGCAAAATATTTCAACTTTCATTGTTTTTAATCAATTTCACATGATTGTTTTTAATTAGTTTAACTCGATTGAATCAGTTTTTGCAATATTTGATTTTTTTCAAAAATATTATTTTTTAATAAGCAATAAGTTCGAAAACCTCTACTAATTTTAAGGGATTCACAAAACAACTAAAACTCATAAACATTGCCAACAAGATCATAGCTCAACTAATATACTTGAGTGCTCGTGATTAAGAAGTCATGCATTCGAATTTCTCCACCCTATTGTTGTTGAACTAAATAAAGAACGCTAAATTTATTTGAATCCAACTCAACTGGTACAATTTAGATTGCATTCATGAACTATTTGAGACAAAAACATAAAAATTTCCCCTTCTTTCTTTTTTTTTTTTTTACCACAATTTCTTTACCTAATCGCCCTAAAAAAGATTCTTCATCTTCCCTGCCCATCCTCAACAAGCAAATGCCTAATTTCCGACAGAAACAATCAAAACTACCGAAAACAAAGCGACTATGAGCCAATTCCACAATCATCCGATGAATACAAACCACTCGGAAACATAGAAATCTCACATGCAAAATGAATTCAACTCTAATTCGTACTTTCTACGAACAATCAAAGCGCACACACTACAAGAACATCAAACGACACAAACAGATACAGAATGAAAATCAAAATTGCTAGATATTGAGAATTCGGAGACAAAAATTTGAAAAATACCTGAGGAAAAATGAGATAAACAAAATGCTTGGCTAGCAACGCGAAATCTCTCTACTGCGCTTCGGAATGTGAGAATCAAAGAGTCATTTACAGAATTGTTGATCAAAGGAGAAGGAATTTTGGAGTGCTCCGCCGTAGAATCTCTGAATTTGGCCTGCTGCACTTCGGCTTTCTAACCACAATAGTATAATACACTCATGATCAAGATGCTTGGTTCATGACCAAGAAGGTTGGTTGAGTAACGATTTATATTAAGTTTCTTTTCATATCTATTTTTATTTATTTTTTACTGTAAAAAGAAATGTTATTTTGGTTTTTTCAATAAAAAACATTATATATGTTTTAATAAAACTTAATAGGTGTCATAAAATAAAGGGGATTCTGCATGTAAGCTTCCAGATCATGAGTGTATGTAGCAAAAATTTAGGTTAGTCCTTGTAAAATGATAAAAAAACAATAAATGTGTGTTTGGGAAAAGAGAAATGATAATGATTATAGAGGAAATAAGAATTAGGAGGAGAATAGAAAAATAAATGATTATGAGAATAATGTCTATTTGTATTTGACTAAAGGAAATGATTATTTGTGTTTGGGGTGAAGAAAATGATTATGAAGAAAATAAAATAATTAGTATGATGAAAGTGAAAAATAGCGATGTAATTTATAACAAGTTGTTAAAGAGATAATAAAAGTAGTTAGGAAGAAAATGCAAAAATGTGATTATAGGGGAATGATTCTTGATAGCCCAAACATGGAGAATCATCCATATTCTCATTCTTCTCCTTATCTTTGGTGGCACAAACACACCTTATGTGAAACTGGTTGAAACAAATAGTGTTAAATTAGTACATCTATTTCATCTTCTTCGTTGTTCTTTCACGTTGATGATAATTGAAACTAGTTGTTGACATAGATTGAAGGAAATTAATGACACCAATTGAAGTTAATTAGTTAAACTTATTGAAAATAGAGTGAAACTGATTGACGTCTATCAACTAAATGATTAAAAACAATAAAAACATTTTTCTCTCCTTATCTCTCTTAGGGGTGTACAAAAGAAACGACAACTTCCAGACCGTCAGTTTGAGTTTAAATTTATTGGGTTGGGTTGAGTTGTGATTTTATAATTTTCGTTGGATTTGGTTGACTCTAGAGTTGCCAACTTTTGTGAGAAAATTATTGATAAGATAAGTTTTTAGTATATCGATAAAGAACCTCTACTAGTCAATTAAAAAAAAGAACATCTACTAGTAAAATAAATAGGTAACATATGTTCAAGTATAATATCATGCGTTTTTTTTTATCTGATTACATATTTTATGGGAGTATGAATTGAATTTTTGTTGGGAAAAATACATTTTTAGTCCTTAAGTTTTGAGTTAAATTTCAATTTGATCCCTACCTTTAAAAAATGAACATTTTTACTCATGACATTTGAATAACGGTCAATTTTAGTTCTTGAAATAACACAATCAAAATAAATTTTTTAATTTTAAAAATTTTATTTTGATGAACACATTTTTTTTCAATTCATTTAAACTCTTCATTTTCTTCTCCCATATCCACAAAAATCACTGTGTTATTCCTTTAAACTGTTCATATTCTTTCCCCATATCCAGGCTACTAATTACGAGGTGATCATTGGAGACATTTTCTTCTCGGTAAGGATGATATGACAGAATACGTTTTGGCAGTTCAATTAATTGAAAGAAAAAATATTTTAGTCAACTAATTTACTTAAGTATAAAAATAAATAAGAATAAAATCACATCAATTTATTAAGTTAAAAATTAGTTCATCATTTTAGTTAATATTCTACTTTCAATTATGTCACTATCTCAAAAATTAAAATTAAACATTATTCAAAGTAAAAATGTTCATTTTTTAAAGATAAGGATCAAAATTTTGATCCTAAAACTTAGAGATTAAAAATGTATTTTTTCCATTATTTTTATAGAAGAAAAAAGAGATTAACAAAATTTAAGAACTCAACCTGTAAATATAAGATTAGGTTGAGTTGAGTTGCTCCAATATATAAAGTTAAAAGGATTGAAAAATTGATCAACTCAAAAATTTCAATCGATAAAAACCAGTCTCATAATTCAATTCAATCCGAACCATATACCTCTCTAATTTCCCCTCATTCTCAGTGAAAGAGGGCTATGTTGATTAATGTATTAAAATTTGATTTATTAACCAAGTGAAGAAGATGCTGCCCATAAGAACTTTATTTCAACAATAAAGGAAAATGGTAAATTAACTTTAGAACAAATTTACCATCTCACACATTCTTTTTGTTTTTTTTTTTTTTTTTGAAACATCACACGTTCTCTCAAATTCAACTCAAAATATAATTATTACTTTGCATGAAAATATGAGAGAATTATATAATAGAGAAAAACTTCTCCTCGTGAATGGGACATTTTTTACTTAAAATTTATAAAAGTCACACATTTATTTATTTTTTATTATAAACAAATTGATATTAAAAAAAACATGTGTCAATAAATTCTGCATGGAGCTATATAGATCGCCACATTGTGCTCTAGAAAGTGCCACATGATTTCTTTTTTTGAACATCAATCTTTTGGAAATGGCGAACATTTTTTCTTTTTATTTTTTCATTTTTATATTACTTGATTCTATTTAAATTACTTTACATTTTTTTTGTTTGGTTAATCTAAACTTTTTTGTTTTTCAAAAAAAAAAAAAAAAAAAAACCCAAACTTTTTATTATTACTATAGATAACCTTTTTTATTATTTAGATTTGGAGTATTATAAAACATAAATAAAAAACAAATCTACGGAGAGATTCGGTATATTATTTTCAAATTTGATATTTAATATATATATTTATAAAAACTATTAATCTTTGTTTATTTATTTTGAAATATTTGAAATGAGATAAATAGATGTTTTTTTTATTTTATTTTATTTTTATAAAAGACATGATTCTCATTTATTATAAAAAGAATAGAATAATTTTTTAAAAGGGACTCGAACCAATGACTATTTGAACATTATATTTATATTAATGTTATTAAATTATTACTTTGTTTGGCACTAATTTAATTAAGTATAAATAATAATAAAAATGTTATCTATAAAAGAAATGATGTTAAACCAACAAAAAAAAAAATCTATTAAAGCCTGTGGATTAAAAAAGTAAAATGAAAAAAGTAAAAGAATGTTATACAATTCCCAAAAAAGAGGTCTATTTAAAAATAATAAAAAACAATCTAGATTGCCAATTATATAATACGTTAAAATAATGTTTAAATTAGACTAAAAAAAATCAGTTTGGGCTATTTGTTTGACATATTTAAGTAGTATTTAATTTTAAGATTTAACAATTCTTATTAAAAAACTTACGATCCAAATAAGTTTTTCTTAATTTTTCCTCATTTTTACTTTTAAAAATAATTTTAATTTATTTTAATCATTTTGCCTAAATCTTATACATCAATATTAATTTATTTTAATCATTCTGCCTAAATCTTATACATCAATATTAAGAGTAGAAATATTCGAACTTGTAATCTCATGATTATTAGATTGTATAAGATGTCGTTACAATTCTCTTTTGTTGGAAAAAAAAACAAAATCATTTTCTAGGCTCTCTTTTTCTTTATCCAATTCATTTATTTTCTTAACATTTTTTCATTATTATAATCCAGAATTTGAAGAAAAAAAAAAAGAAACGGAAAAAAAACAGAAAAGAGAGAAGAAAGCAGAATAGGAACGGAAAAATTGGATAATGATCAAATCTTTTTGTTTTTTAAAATCTTCTTCGATTTCCACGATTTTCAGATACATCTATTTAAAAATTCGACTCATCGTCTTCACCCGAAATCAGCTTCCAGTCAATTGCCGAATCGAGATTCCGTTCGATTTTCATCTCCGTCGCCAAATTCAGGCCTTCATTTTGCCCTAAATCGCGAGTAAAATCCATAACAGCTATTTTTTTTTCCACCATTGATGGATCTCTATTCACTATTTCTTTATGCGTTGTTGTTATTAGAGTTTTTTACACAATTTTTTTCTCGCAGGTTTCTTCAAATTTTTTCAATGGCTACGAATAATTTGAGGCCTATTCAGTGTGGAGATTTTGGAGTCGATGCAGGGGATTGGAGGTCTCAATTGCTGCCCGATTCTCGGCAGCGACTTGTCGACAAGATGTGTGTGATTTCTTACTGCTTTCTTGCATATTGTTCTACTATTATATATACATATTTGATAATTTTGTTTGAGCTGTTTATAGCCTTTGTTCCTTAAGGTTTAGTTATTATTAAATGGTTTTGTGAATTAAACTATGAATTCTATTTTATAGTATAGAACATATGGGGCAGTAAGTTGCTAACTGTTGTCATTGTTGGTAGATAACATTTGTTGGTTTTATTTTTTATTTTTTAGGGAACATATACTTTTAATGGATGTATGAAATCGGAACAAAAATCAAAGAAAAATAGTGCAGAATGCCAATCAATCTGGGGCTAGAGTTTTAATAGATTTTATATTTGTGCACTCTCATACAGATTATAAAATATGGCCTAATACATAAAACTAGGGGTGTTCGTCGGTCGGTCGGGGTCGTTTTTTGGAGAAAACCGACGTCGATAAACGACATATCGATTTTCTAATGATAGAACCGAAATTTTTTTCGAATCGAAAATTCCGACCGACGGTCGGTCGGTCGGTTAAATCGGTTTTTTTTTTTTTAGTTAATTCTAAATATTTTTCAATTGGAAACACTCTTATAATTTAAT
>JBBMKA010005476.1:0-11463 GCA_037833695.1 Sechiopsis laciniata | reverse complement strand
TAATAATAATACTCTAATAATAGGCCCAAGCCCAATACAGTTAAAATAGCAATTAATAATAAATACTAATACTAATACTAATAGTCACTGGGCCGGATCATATCAATACTTCCCCCCAAGAGCCACCTTGTCCTCAAGGTGTTCCATCTCTGAAGCCATCTTCCGCAGACCCGTCCTCTGGGAAAAAATCTGTCACATCGGCATCCTGGTAGTTGTTTGCATCTCGAACGACCCACACATCCAAGACCTGGAGCTCCTTCTTCTAACAACAGTGCCCCAGCACAAACCTTTCATCACAGCGGAAACATAACCCTTTGTACTTTCGTGCTCGAATCTCAGCTTCAGTGAGTCTTTTAAAAGACGTCGGGGTAACGGTTGTAGTCGTGTGTGAAGAGGTCTCGTTCTTGACAGCCTTGACCGTTGTAGAAGTACATCCCTCGTTCTTGACAGCCTGAAACACGAAATCATCCTCAATCACTTGAGCCATAAACATTTTCTCTTCGATACCCATCAGACACAGTTTACGCATTGCGCTTTGTATCTCCTCCTTCAGTCCACTTTCCCACTTTCCTTCCAATGCGCTTGCACTTATATCGCGCATTCCCTTAGCATAGCGCTCAAAGCTCCGGCGATATTCTTTCACTGTGCCTACTTGCTTTAAACTCATGAAGTTGGCGTACTTGTTTGCTTGAGCCGTCGGTTGGAAACGCTCTAACATCAGGTCCTTGAATTCGTTCCAGGAACGAAAGGGGGCACGGTCCTCCTCATACAGAAGCCATTCTAACGCCTCCCCTTCCAAGCACAACCCCGCTACCTCAACCCCTTCATATTCAGTCAGTTTATTTACCAGGAAGTAACGTTCAACCCAGCTTAACCACCCCACCAGGTCCTCATCAGTGAGACCCTTGAAAACTGGCATTTCCAACTTTCTAAATCTCCTGTCACACCCCGGTCCCTCCCTTCCTGCTGCTCTCTGTCCTCCCCGTTCAAACCACTCTTCTCCCCCCCCCCTCGCCAAAATTCTCGTCCCATATTTCGAAAATTGTCACCCCAACCACGATCTTCCAACCGTCATGCGTCAGTGGCCTATCATAGCCGATGTGCACCCTCCTCTCCTCCAGAACTCTGTTTCTCCTCCCATCGACCCTAGGATCTCCCCTTCAATTGAACTCCGGTCCCGGTAAATTTTCAACCCAACCTCGATCGTTCCAACCGTCATGCGCCAACGGCCTATCAAAGCCCGTGCGCACCCTCCTCTCCTCCGTCAACCCGTCGCTCCTCCAATCGAACCTAGAATCTCTTCGCCGGCCAAAGTCCGGATCTCCTCTATTCCCAACCTCAAACGGCTCAGTCAACGATCTGCCCGATCCAACTCGAATCGACCCGATCTTGTCAGGACTATCTGACCCACACCCGAACCCGTGCCGCCCTAATTAATCAAAATCAGAAGTGATTAGATGGTCGAATTGACTTCTTATGCACCATGTATAATATATCCCACCAAAAGAAAATATAGGGAATAGAGAAGCATTTTAAAGAAGCATCTCAATTTTTGTACTGACAGCTTGGTATGATGTTCTAGAAATATGCTAATGAACTGCTTATAATCAAACTAAAAACACTTTTTGTAAGAAAGAAAACCATTGACTTGTGAATTTATGAAAAAAAAAAAGAAAAGATAAAAGCCACAATCCAAAACAGTTACAATAACTCTCTTCATCTCCAATTGAACAAAAGAGAGGAAGATATATGATAAAGCAAGAAAAAGAATACTGTCAATAAAGACTGGATACGTTTTTTCCTTTGAATAAAATTTATATGATTTCTTTCCATTCATACCGGCCTAAGAAAGCCCAAACAAGATTTGTCATAAGGATGTATTTCTTATCTCTGAAGAGATGCCCCCCAAGTAGAGAAGATTAAGAAGAACCTAAAAACTCTAATCAATGAGAAACTTCAATCAAGACAACTTATCCTTACAGAAGAAAGGAAGATACGTTAAATATGAAATTAATATGGCTGAAGAGCATAGTTGAAGAAGCCAAGAATGAAAATGATATTTTGTGATAGGCGTTCCACTTTTCAAGTCTCAGATGCTCACACAGATGTCAAGATAAATGATAAGAAAAGATGGGCAATGTCTCTAAATACAATAGTTGGATTCATACACCTCAAACTTAAGCTATGTGTCCAATCAGCATAAGCTTTTCCTGAAATAAAAAATTGAAATTAAATATTGAAAGAAAAATAAACTATTGCAACAGAAATAGAAAGGTGCAAATAATTTCTGCTCTTATCCTTACAATATAGATTCAGTGACAAGGAAAAAGCCTAGAATAGCAAATCAGTTCTTTCAGATACAAACTTCTCCCCTCCCATTTTCCCTCAAGCTAATAAAAGTCAAGTCTCAGCATTATTATTACAATATAAAGTCAATTATTATATAAATTTTCATCATATGCAACATATAAAGATTGAAAGGAATGTATTTCTTTGAAATTTTTAGGCAACAATGAATACTCGGAAACAGAAGTCTAAACGTAACAATTAAAAAACAGGATCATATATGATTTGCTTCTCGATGGGGAATAGCAAAACAGATAGAATACAACAACTTGGACTTGGTTTGTATATTAGCAATACTTTCCAAGCATTTATTCTGACATGTATTTTTCTGATTATATATCATTTTCTTTTGAGTTTGCAGTGGTGCCAGTTGGTTCATCGCGCAGAGGGCTAAATTCTTGCCTTAATGAAATTAAGGCTTTATTTTGGGAATGTTCGGATGAAACATTATCGGACATTAGATGATATTTAATTATGAATTTTTGATCAACTCGACTTTATGAGTGGTGTTTTTTTTGGCTTCCGTGAGGTGTGCTCTGTTTTGGTAACGATTGCACCTATACTCATTTATATATATTTCCATCAACCTAACGCTTCTGAGGGATTGTTTTCTCCTTCTGTACTTCACCAATGGAGGATTGAACTTAACTCAAAAAAAGGCATCAAGAACTGTAATCATCGACTGAAAAATCTTGGCAGGCAAATGCAAATGCAATGATTATATACCATTTCTTGAGAAAAAATATGTTAGTGAAGAAAATAGCCCTGCGTTGTTAAATTGGAAATAGTCAATATTGAAAGTTTTGATGTAAAAATAAAGCAAAGGTTCTACCCAGTACCGTCTTACCTTCCAGCGTTATAAGTGACAGGCCACTCAAATGTGCAGTATCAGATTCTGTATCTGCAGCTGCTTTAATAGCCTTATACAAGCATATGGTGAAACTTTAAGATAATAAGAGCAAGATAAAATGTCCCCCAAAATTATATAAAGTTTACAAAAAGACCAGGATAGGATACCTTCGTTGCACACTCAAGCAAAACTGGGAAGCATTGTTGAGTTATATTAGCTTCTTGTAGCTCCCTTTGAGCTTGAATGCCGGTCCAACTACAAAATTCATGAACGTAAAAATAGGTATCTCATTGACAGATGTCGTCAAAATTGTTGAATTAGGTTAAGCTACCAATCAACCCAAAAGCTTAAGCTGGTGGATTGGGATAAATTTAATTATATCAACTGATACTCCCCCTCACTTGTGGACTTAGAAATTTGAGAAATGCCCTACAAGTGAACTTGGCAGGGAACAACCAACACTCCCCCTCACTTGTGGGCTTTGAAATTTGAAAAATGCCCTACAAGTGGACTTTAATTTTAATTGGGGAGGAAACGACTTGGCAGGGATTCAAACTCATGACCTCCTGCTCTAATACCATGTTGAATTATGTTAAATCACCAATCAATCTAAAAGCTTAAGCTAATGGGTTGGGGCAAATTTAATTATATCAACCAACCCAAATCCACAATTTTTAGGAGAGAATGAGATTAATGTGCATGTTATTGAAGGGATTGGAGTGTAAAAAGAAACACTTACTCTAGAATTTGCACTAAAAATGCATAAACACTCTAACTACATCATGAAAAGCATTATAAATTTATTTCTTCCTTGGATCAAGAAATCCAAAATGAGAAAGCATGAGCTGTATGACACTTTGTTTCAAATACACCAATATTATGTTCTCTTGTTGTCTCCTCGATCCGAGCAAGGGTGCCACCAATATGTAGTGGGGCGAAACTCCAATTCCCGATTATAAAAAAAATACATCGGTATGATGCAAAACAATGACAAACTATGTGCAACTGAGACATCAATAGTTATAGCAAACCCGTGAAGTTTTCTTTCTTGACTCATCAGTTGACATAATGTTGAAACTCTCGCTTCTGCAGAGTGGTCTTCCTCTGATCAATCCAACTTATGAGATCCTACAAATTCAGTAAGACTTCTAAATAATCAAAGATTTTTTAAGACTTTTAAAATCCTTTTGAATAATTATAACTAATTACCTGTGCCATTTCATACGGTGGCTGGTAAATCAAAGGATCACTATGACATAGTTGCTCTAACTCCATCTGCAATTCTTTGAAAGACGTGAAAAGCAAGCCATAAGAAAAAAAAATATTTCTTCAATCGTCAAACAAAATAGTATAATGATTTCAATAACCTACTATTTAAAGTATCGTCTTCAACATCCACACTGCCAGCACTACGTGCCCTCTATATTGCTGAAAAATAAAAAAAAACATATCGAACCAATTAATTGCCAGAATTTGCTAGATATCTCCTCGAGTTACCAAAAATTCCAACCAAGGTAGATGAAATCACATAATCTAGTGATGCTAGTACACATACTGGGTTTCATCAAGGATCAGAATGGCACCCTTAATATCCACATCCATTGCTCTTCGAACAACTGGATTGACAATAGAGCTATATGGGCAAAAAACCAACTGTGCATCGTATGCCAATGATAAAGAAACCAAATTAAAAATGTGATGAGAACATAAGGCATGTTAAACAACTGAAAACTCAGAGATTAACCTTTTACAACTTCTCCGACTTTCACCAAATCCTCAATATCAAAAACCTCATGACATCCTCCTTTCTGAAGAGTTGAATGGCTTTTAACCTTGTTCGCATTTCTGTTAGTCAGAGAAACAAAGCGCTATTTTCTCCCTTTTTCCCCTGCCAATTGCTTTAAATTAAGTAATATATAAGATAAATAAATAAAGTTGATGAAGAGAAGGGATAAAGAAAACTGCTTAAATTCACAGCATCCTGCATTTTGATCCTTCAATAGTAGTTTGCTGATAGATTTCAACAAATTTTACAACGAAAATGAGAATATCAAATGACTTTTTTGAAGGTTGAAAATCAAACAAACAAGAAAAAGATGCGTTTGGAGAGAAATATGCACCATTCTTCATCTATATTATCTTTCCCTCGTACATGAGGATTAGTGCAGAAATGTTTCCGTGATGCCTGAGGAGAAGAAGGGGGGTTAGTAAAATAAAAGTTCGGTAGAACTTACAGTACAGAAAACTACCCAAAAATTGAACCAAAGCTGAAACTAGTGCAATGCCAATGAATTTTTACAACCAAAATCAGCTTATTATAATTCTTTAAAAAAAACATTTAAAAAGAATCCATTATATATATACATGTACAAAGAAACAGCAACGTGTTAAGGAGGTGACATACCAACACTGCCATTGGCACTCGATATGTAGTTTTCTTATACTCATGAATCATTTGTGTTATCTGTGAATGTGTCCTCCTTGAATAGCATCAATTGTAAGTGAGAAAAGAATTTAAAATTTTCAGCCCTTGTTTCAAATAGCAATAAATTGAAACTTACAAAGCATCGAATATGGTCTGGTTGTCTTTTTCTTCTGACTTTTGTTGTTTGGCACTGGAAGAGATGACTCCATATTTACAGACACTGGAAAACAGAACATATTCCCAGAAGTAGTTACTCAGTCTTTCCAATGAATAAATTTTTTAGACAAATAATAAAAATGTGAGCACGGCTGCTTTATTGCTAATCGATATCCTTCCAGCAGTTGAGATTTCAGTACTAATAAACAAGACCCACATGTAAAGAAAAAGCTAGCCAGAATCCACATTCCACAATATCTTTTTTCCAGTCATTTGAGAGGTGATATCCAATACTGAATGAATGGCAGGAGAGTAATCATTTTTTTTTTCAAATCAGCACCAAGTTCAATTTACGGTATGAACATGCGGTGTTGCAAGCAGCGAACAGATAAAATCTATGTTACAATATCCAATCACCTTAAATATATCCCCACATTTTTTTTATATCCGTGAATGTCCGGACAAGTTTGTGTGTACCTCGTACAGCCTGATCCTACGATATTTGGATGTCAAAAAAACTAGTAGAAATTAATTCATCATGGATTGAATCCATAAGACCAAAGTGTGCATGTCTAAATTAGTATACCAAATGTGTTAACCACCACAAAATTAGTGTACTGAAAAAAAAAGACCATGCAACCGAATTCATGCGTTCAATATTATGTTCAGACGATCAGAGTAAATACATGCAAACTTACTCGACGGCTGTACTACAGGAATGAATCCACCGTCAAAAGCGAGAGGATCCGCTGCTGCCTCCGGAGCGGGCATCGAGTGGCTAGAATTAGAATCCTTATTCTTTAGCTTAAAGCTCTTCTGCCAAGCGAGAGTCGAGCACAGAAGTGAAAGCGACTTACCGGTTCCTGTGGGAGACTCGAGCAATGCGTGGCAATGGCCCTCTCGCTGGGCTCGATCAAGGGTGGATATCACTCTACCCATCATTGCGAGCTGCGAACCGTATGGTGGATATGAGAATTCCACTTTGATGCGGCCAATCGGATACACATTGGCGTTCTTCGTGATTTGACTACCCGGATTTGGCTTGGATTTAGGGTTCGTCCCCATTTTTGCATGCTTCATTTTCACAGTGTTGGATGGGACTTTGGATAACCAGCCCTGGCTTGATGAAGTTATGTATTCTCTGCGATTTGGTGGTTTAGCGAAGAACTCTGGGGGGAAATTTTAGCTTTTATACTACTTGAATTTGGCGGTAAACATGAGGATTTATTCATTTTGCTATATATGGTGAACCCTTTTTTTTTACTTATTATTTTTAAACCTTCTTTTCAAGTGTTTCTTGCAAATTTTTTTTTTTTCTTTTTCTGGAAAGCTTCATTAATCAAAAGCACAACTTACCACAATCAACCTCCGAAACGGAGTCAACGGAAAAGGGAGATCCCCTCTCCCAAAATTGCCTATTCTCATCAACGAAAACGAGGGCCACCCAACTAAAAGCAATAGAAAGATATTGTTTGGCCAAAACATCTGCCACCTTTTTGCAATCCTATTACGATGTAAAATGTTAATCATACATAAAAAAGCAACTAAATGTTTGATATCAATAATAATTATTATATATGAGGAGTCATCTTTAATAGCATTGATAATCACCGAAGCATCGAGCTCTACCATAATAGGGGGGAAGAAATTGATCCTTCAACTCGATCATAATGGTTGAAACCTTCTCTCGTGGCCATGCCGTTCAAAACCTTAATGGAAAAATTCCTGAAATTAGCCCTCCAACCTGCTAACTTTGCAAGTATGAAAAATATATGTGGCAATATGATATTGGACTCTCAATATATCTAATAATACTTCTCGAGAGACGTCAACAGACAAGTAACTTAATCAATATATAATACAAGGGTACATAATCAAGAAATTATGTGCTCGAATCTCCCCTCAAATTGTTTAGCTCGTATTTGGAGACCTATGAATATATATCAATTAATTAGTTAAACTTTTTTTTTTTTTTCCAGCTTTTTAAAATTAAGCCATAAACAAGTCTTAAGTTCTACTATGTAATTCTTTATTCTTATTCTCACGTGCCTTTTAATATTTTTAGTTTTAATCGAGCCTATAAAATAAAATAAGTCTCAGAAACTTGTTTTGCCCGCTGCATCCAAAATTAATGGATGATGCTCACTTACAGACTAGTGTCAAGTTGTTTGCATATTGTATTTCAGCCACGCCTCAAGCACTGATTTCTTTGTTATTTGACATGATCACACAGGAACCACACTCTGAGAAGTACAGAGTTTTCTTTGGATCCAATGATTTCGATACGAGCTCGTTAAAGCAAAGATTAGGCCTCGGATGAAATCAAAAAGTAAGAACACAGAGATTGAGTTACTTTGGTTGTTGTAAACAGGGCTAAAAGCTAGCAGAACATTGCTTGGATTTGTTGATAAAAATAACAATACAAACATCTAATAATAATATAACAAGTACTTTGAAAATGTAACAGGCAACTCAAACAAAAATCAATAGAGAAATGTGCAAAATACATTTCTCTACAGCTTCTTTGAAGAAAACAGAGTTTATGTGTTGCGAGGTAGAGTGCCAAGAGAAAACATAACAGGTGCAATTGACTGTCATGTCTCGGTGCCTTCCTGTTCTTCCTTGACTTGCTCGAAGGAAGATGTGTCTTCCAATCCTTTCTTGACTTGCTCAAAGGAAGATAATATTGCAATACGCTTATTTGCAATTTCCACAATAATTTCAAGTGCTGCAAAAGATAAATTGTGAATATGTATCATTATCAATTTAACATATGATTAGAGCGGTTGCAAACCATCATAGATTGACTTAGTAGTCAAGACTACTTTAAAGAACCAAAATTTATAAGTTTAATCTATAGTGATCACCTACCTGAATTAATTTCTTACACATTTCCATGACAGTCAAATGCTGTGGGTTTAAATTGTTTGTTGCGCAAAAATAATCGAAGTGTGCTTAAGCTGATTCATGAATCTAAAAAACTGTGTACACGTACATACTTGAACTAAGTGAGCTCTATCTCTGTAACTATAACACACACACCCCTGCTCCATTTAACGAGGAATACAGATATTGAGAAACTCACCATTTTCAAATGAAAGTTGAGCTGATCGGAGCTTGGGGGAAACTAGAGTTCCAAACGTTGAAAGTGTTCGAGATCGTTCCTTTTGTACCTATGATAGCATGATCAAGATACTAGGACTCAGTCTCCACTTCTTTACCATCCAATTATAACAGAAAAAAAATTCTAATTGCAAAAATCTGAACCGCAAAACAAGGAGGAAAAGCCACAACTACTAGATAAAAGGAAAGTATAAGGTCAATGATACGAACAGTAGAAAACACTTGCCTGATCATCAATTATAAGAGCATCTTCTTTCTTTATAGAACTTTTCCGTACATTATCTTCTAATGATCACAAGAAAAAATGTTACATACACTCCAATGTTCAGCAACAAAAATATATAATCATGAATAAAAGGCATCAACTACCAGAAAGCTCAGAAACGTTCCGTTGTCGTAGCTGTGAACTCTCCAATTTCCTTGTGTCGTAGTATTTATCTTCCCCCAAGCAATCTCCATCTTCATTGGATGTCCATTTCCGCAAGTTAATGAATGGTTGCGTTTCTATAGAGCCATCTGTGGAAGGGCATATCATTAGCAAGTCTGACTATGCCAACAAAGCATGATTAAACAATATGATATCATTATGTCGAACAGTTAACTAGATCAAGTAGTTACATTATAACTTCTTTTTCTAAATAAGAAATAAGATGAAAGTGTTACAAGGTGCCTATCAATACAACGAAAACAAATCAAAAGACTATGAAAGTTAAGAAGATAGCAAATGATAATCATCATGGAGTGGCCTAGTGGTCAAGAAATGCTTAAGGAACTAGGAGATGATGAATTTCAATCCACAATGGCCACCTAACTAGTAATTAATTCTTGACATTCAAATGTTGTAGGGTCAAACAATACGTCACGGGACAATAGTCAAGGTGTGCGCAAGCTGGCCAAGACAGTCACAGATATAAAAAAAGAAAATTTAAAAAGACAAACAACTTGTAAAAAAACCTAAAATAGCAAGATAATCAGACTCTAGTTTATCCTATAAAAAATACTCTCAAAGCTAACAAGGGCAAAGCTCTAACGATATCTTGTATAACTTAATAAGCATGAGTAACCATGAGGATAGAAGTTCAAATCCTCGTATCAAAAACATACTCTCAAGTTTAGGCTTCAATTTTCCGCTGTCAAGGGATTTTGCAGTTTTAAGAGTAGTGAGAAGATGATGTAATGTTTATAGAATTTCCTGGACTGGTTACAACTTCAATGGTGATATCCATAAAGGGGAGATGATGATTAAGATTACCATACCATCTCGTTCGACTACCCGCAGCGATGTATCAGCAGAATGAATTGTCAAGTCCAGTAATGCAGTGCTTATGCGAGAGGTGCCCATAGAATGCCGGGCGCTCGCCAAATCGAACCATCCCTGTTACTCGAATGGATGCGGCAAGTTAAGAGATCACAAATCAAATCAAAATTTCCGGTTTCAAACAAAAAAAGAGATTACAAATCAAAACAGTCCCTTAGTAATTCTACAAAAATCGAGCAGAGAGTTGTTTACGGCCATTATTTAGGCAAATCAGACAAGTCTTAGAAGCTAATCCTGTTAGATTCTTTCATTGCAGAAAGCAAGAATCTTAACACCTCCTCAATTTCAACTATTTTACAAACAGGATTGAGTCAATTTGTTAATCATAAAATACAGCAGCATAGTGCAATTGAAAAATTAAGTTTATGTTGGAATTAGGGTTTGATTAACGAAGATGTGGATTTTCGCGTACCTGCCGGAGAGTTGAAGACAATGCATCAAACAGGTTGAGATAATCATCCGTGGAATCCAGAAATTGAAGCAAAAATCTTTGTTGTTCTTGTGGTTTGGGTTTGTGTTGTTGTTGTTGCTGCGTTTCCTTGACCCCATCTTCTTCCCCTGATTCGTTCTCGGAATTCAGTGATAGGTCTTGTATTTCCTTCATCGACAATTCTCAGTTTCTCCGAATCAAAACTGATCCCAGCTTCAACTAAATACAGTAATACATCCACGCCTACTTATATTATTTTGATAATTTTCAATTAACAAAAGTTATCAAATATTTTGTAAAATTAATAATCTCACTCTTAATCTTAATCACAAATCTCTTAAAATCTTATCTAACTATAGTTTAAAGCGTGGCTTTGAGGACGAGAAACGATTTAAACAATTATGTTCAAATTTGATTTTCCCAATTTCATATTTGTCATTCACGTTTCCCCTTTCTTCGTTGATTCAAATTAAAAGTTCCAAGGAAAATTGTGTTTCTTATCGCTAGGTGTGGACCTTCATAAAATTGTATATTTTTATCTTTGACATTTATGTTCGTTTTTAGTCAGTTGTGTATTTTTTTTAGTTTTTTTTTTTTTTGAAAGACCAAGACATTAATTCATTAATTAACAAACCAAACTAATACAATCCTTCTCCAACATGGAGCCAACAATAGGGGGAAGATTCCCCCTCCAAAACCAAGGTCTATCCTCAAAAGAGAGGATTGGATCCTTCCAGTAGAAATAGTCTAAATCGAATTGTTTAGCTAAAGCATCTGCAACCTTGTTACATAATCTGTTACAATGAGACACTTTC
>JBBMKA010005475.1:0-11465 GCA_037833695.1 Sechiopsis laciniata | reverse complement strand
AAAATGATAACTCTTTCATCAAAATCTTGAAGTCCAGACTCATAGCTCATTTAAAAACTCTGCTTTCGAATGGCCAATATCATCCTTTAATCCAATACTCTCTTGTCCTACGAAAGTTCAAGTCAAGTCTCATACAATAATCCAAAACACTTGTACCCTAACAAAGTCAAGTTTAGTCTCATGCTTTAATCAAAAAATTTCGGTAAACTTTATCTCCAATAAAAAAAAATTGATAACTCTTTCATCAAAATCTTGAAATCTAGTCTCATACCTTTATTAAAAACTCTCATATCCAAAGAAAGTTCAAATCAATTAGCATACGTCAATCAAAAACTATCTTATCAAATAAACTTAAAGACTAGTCTCATATTTTAATTCCAAACTTTCCTATCTTAAGAGAATTGAAGTCCAGTCTCATGCTTTAACAGAAAATCATCTTATTCCCACAAAATCAAACTCAAGTCACGTACTTAATATTAACTTCTAGGTAAACTTTATCTTCAATTAAACGTATGAGAACTCTTTCATAAAAAACTTGAAATCCAATATCATCCTTCCATTTGAAACTTTCTTATCCAAAGAAAGTTGAAGTCGAGTCTAATACTTTAGCCCAAAATAATAGTACCCTGACAAAGTTGTAGTCTATTCTCATATTTGAATCATAAATTCTCCTTAAACTTTATCTCCAAATGATAACTCTTTCAACAAAATCTTGAAGGCTTGTCTCATAGCTTAATTTAAAGCTCTCATATCCTAAGAAAGTTCAAGTAAATTGTCATACTTCAAGTCCAATATCATCCTTCCATTTGAAACTTTCTTATCCAAAGAAAGTTGAAGTCAAGTCTAATACTTTAGCCCAAAATGATAGTACCCTGACAAAGTTGTAGTTCATTCTCATATTTGAATCATAAATTCTCTTTAAACTTTATCTCCAAATGATAACTCTTTTAACAAAATCTTGAAGTCTTGTCTCATAGCTTAATTTAAAGCTCTCATATCCTAAGAAAGTTCAAGTCAATTGTCATACTTCAATCCAAAACTCTCTTATATGATAAAGTAAAAGTCTAGTCTCATACTTTAATTCAAAACTTTTCTTTCTTAAGACAATTGAAGTCAAGTCTCATGCTTTAATCCAAAATTATCTTATTCTAACAAAATCAAACTCAAGTCCCTTACTCAATCCTAATTTCTGGGAAAACTTTATGTCCAATCAAACGATTGAGAACTCTTTTGTAACAAACTAGAAATCCAATATCATCCTTTAATAGAGTAAAAAAAAAAACTTTCTTAGTTTAAGAAAATTGAAATTAAGTCTCATACTTTAAGTCAAAACTTTCCTATCTTAATAAAGTTGACATCATGTCTCTTGCTTTAACCCAGGAACATTTTCTTCTAACGAATTCAAAATTTAGTCTTATACTCAATCGAAACTTTTTTGTAAATTTTATCTCCAATCACACGAATGAGAACTCTTTCATACAAAATTGGAAGTCCAATATCATCCTTTAATCCAATACTTTCTTGTCCTAAGAAAGTTCAAGTCAAGTCTCATACTATAATCACAAATACTTGTACCCTAACAAAGTCAAGTTTAGTTTCATACTTGAATTAAAAAAATTAGGTAAACTTTATCTGCAATAAAAAAAATGATAACTCCTTGATCAAAATCTTAAAGTCTAGTCTCATACCTTAATTTACAACTCTCATATCCTAAGATAGCTCAAGTGAATTATCATACTTCAATCCAAAACTCTCTTATATGATAAAGTAGAAGTCTAGTCTCATACTTTAATTCAAAACTTTTCTATTTTAAGTCAATTGAAGTCAAGTCTCATGCTTTAACCTAAAAGCATCTTATTCAAATAAAATCAAACTTAAGTCCCATACTCAATCCTAATTTCTTGGTAAACTTTATGTCCAATCAAACGAATGAGAACTCTTTCATAACAAACTTGAAGTCCAATATCATCCTTTAATAAAAAAGGACTGTCTTGACGTAAGAAAGTTGAAGTCAAGTCTCATACTTTAAGTCAAAAGGTTCCTATCTTAATAAAGTTGACGTCATGTCCCATGTTTTGACCCAAAAACATCTTATTCTAACGAAATCAAACTTTAGTCCCAAACTCAATCGAAACTTTTGTCTAAACTTTATCTCCAATCACACGAATGAGAACTCTTTCATACAAAATTGGAAGTCCAATATCATCCTTTAATCCAATACTTTCTTGTCCTAAGAAAGTTCAAATCGAGTCTCATACTATAATCCAAAATACTTGACCTTAACAAAGTCAAGTTTAGTCTCATATTTGAATCCAAAATTTTCTATAAACTTTATCTCCAATGAAAAAAAAAATGATAACTTTCTCATCAAAATCTTAAAGTCTAGTCTCTTACCTTAATTTAAAACCCTCGTATTCTAAGAAAGATCAAGTCAATTATCATACATCAATCAAAAACTATCTTATCTAATAAACTTAAAGTCTAGTGTCATACTTTAATTCCAAACTTTCCTATCTTAAGAGTGTTGAAGTCGAGTCTCATACTTAACCAAAAATCATCTTATTCCAACACAATCAAACTCAAGTCGCATACTCAATACTAACTTTTTGGTAAACTTTACCTTCAATCAAATGTATGAGAACTCTTTCATAAAAAACTATAAATCCATTAACCTCCTTCAATTCAAAACTTTCTTATCCTTAGAAAGTTGAAGTCACCCAAAATAATAGTACCCTAACAAAGTTGAAGTTTAGTCTCATATTTGAATCATAAATTCTCTCTAAACTTTATCACCAAATGATAACTCTTTCAACAAAATCTTGAAGTCCAGTCTCATAGCTTAATTTCAAGCTCTCATATCCTAAGAAAGTTCAAAACAATATCATACTTCAATCCAAAACTCTCTTATACGATAAAGTAGAAGTCTAGTCTCATACTTTAATTCAAAACTTTTCCATCTTAAGACAATTAAAGTCAAGTCTCATGCTTTAACCCAAAATCATCTTAAACTAACAAAATCAAACTCAGGTCCCTACTCAATCCTAATTTCTTGGTAAACTTTATGTCCAATCAAACAAATGAGAACTCTTCCATAACAAACTTGAAGTCCAATATCATCATTTAATTTAAAAAAAAAAAAAAAAAAACTTTCTTGTCTTAAGAAAGTTGAGGTCAAGCCTCATACTTTAAGTCAAAACTTTCCTATCTTAATAAAATTGACATCATGTTTCATGCTTTAACCCAAGAACATCCTATTCTCGAAATAAAAACTTTAATCCCATACTCAATCGAAACTTTTTTGTAAACTTTATCTCAAATCACACAAATGAGAACTCTTTCATACAAAATTGGAAGTCCAATATCATCCTTTAATCCAATAATTTCTTGTCCTAAGAAAGTTCAAATCAAGTCTCATACTATAATCCAGAATACTTGTACCCTAACAAAGTCAAGTTTAATCTCATACTTGAATCCAAATTTTTCGGTAAACTTTATCTCCAATAAAAAAATAATAATAACTCTTTCATCAAAATCTTGAAGTCTACTCCCATACCTTAATTTAAAACTTTCATATCCTAAGAAAGTTCAAGTCAATTATCATACTTCAATCCAAAACTATTTTATCTAATAAACATAAAGTCTAGTCTCATACGAGTTGAAGTCAAGTCTCATAATTTAACCCAAAATTATCTTATTTTAACAAAATCACACTCAAGTTCCATACTCAAACCAAACTTCTTGATAAACTTTATCTCCAATCAAATGATTGTGAACTCTTATATAAAAAACTTGTTCACCAATATCATCCTTTAATCCAAAACTTCCTTGTTCTAAGAAAGATGAAGTCATGTCTCATACTTCAATCCAAAAAATTTCTAAAAACCCTTTCTTTAATCAAACAATGCATAAATACTTTATGTAGAACTAGATAAGTAATAGAAATTTTAATATGAGAAATATTTAGAGAATAACATTTTGGGTTGATAAACAATCGAGAGAGATACACACAAATTTCAAAAAGATAAACTTTTGAAAGTGAAAAAACCTTGGGACAAAATTTTGAAAAAGAGTTCCCGAAAAAAGTTTTTTTTATAAATATTATAGGAAAAAACTAGATGGTGAAAAGAAATTTTTTTGCGAGAAACAAACTTTGTTATCAAGCAAAAATAAGTCAAAAAGATTTTAGAATGAAAAAAGAAAAACTAGAAATTTCATAGTATCTTTCACAAACTCTTTTTAAAATATAAAAACTAAAAAGATAAGATTTGTTTTAGAATAAAAAACAAAAACAAAAAAACGAGAAAATTATGACCGGTCATCTTTTTTTTTTTTTTATAAAAATCCTTTGATGTAAAGTTGTTAAGGTATAAAATTTTGAAAATAAAAGCATTTAAAATGAGAGAAAACTTTTATAAAAAAAACCCTTGTCATCTCCCGGATCCGGGCCTTTAGACGGGCACTTGTGCTCTCGTGTAAACTAGAGCAAAGCTTTCATATCCCAGTTTTAAAAAAAAAAAAACAATATTTTTAAAAAGTGTTTGTGAAAGATTCTAGGAAAAATCAATAAAGTTAAAAATAGAAACTTAAAAGGGTAAATTTTTAGAGGAAAATATTTAATGAGAAATTTTTATATAAGAAAGGTTAGAAATGTGTAGAGATCTTTAAAATAAAACTTTAAAAGTGAGAAAAAAAATAGAGATAAAAAGTTTTGAAATCAAACTAGAAAGTGAACAATAGAAACTATGAAAATTTTGTGATGGAAATAAAAGATAAATAATAAAATAATTTGGCAAGTTGGAAAGAAAAGATACCAATTTTGAAAAGATAAAAAAAAAAAACAATGAAGATTTTAGTAAAAAAATCCAAAAAATATAACTTTGAAGTGATAAAACTTAAAGAGTAAATTAAATATAAAAATCCTTAGAGTTGAAAAAAATTGGAAAGTAGTTTAAATAAAAATAAAAGAAAACCTTGAAAGTGAAAAAAAACTAGAGAAAAAGATTTGGTTGCCTTGTTTTGTACTCTCCTCATCAATAAAGACCATCTTTTGTGACTCCATTGTTAGTGTTCGTTGTTATTTGAGTTCGGTGCACGTATCTTATCATTTGGTCTCATACTTGAACCCAAAATTCTCTGAATACTTTATCTCTCCTTCATCAAAATAATGAAGTCCAATCTCATAGCTTAATTTTTAAACTCTCATTACTTCAATCCAAAACTCTTTTATCTAATAAAGTTGAAGTCTATTCCAATCCTTTAATTCAAAACTTTCTTATTTTAAGAGAGTTGAAGTCTAATCTCATGCTTTAACCCAAAATAATCTTATTCTAACAAAATAGAAGTCAAGTCCCATACTCAATCCTAGTTTCTTGGTAAACTTTATCTCCAATCAAATGAATAAGAACTCTTTCATAAAAAACTAGAACTCTAATATCATCCTTTAATACATAACGTTCTTGTCCTAAGAAAGATGAAGTCAAGTCTCATACTTTAATCCAAAATACTTGTGCCTAACAAATGTGAAATAAAATATTTGAATCCAAAATTTTGCCTAAACTTTATCTCCGGTCAAAAAATGACAACTATTTCACCAAAATCTTGAAGTCCATTCTCATAGCTTAATTTAAAACTCTCATATCATAAGAAAGTTCAAGTCAATTATCATACTTCAATCCAAAACTCTCTTATCTAATAAAGTTGAAGTCTACTCTCATTTTTTAATTCAAAACTTGCCTATCTTAAAAGAGTTGAAGTCCAGTCTTATGCTTTAACCCAAAATCATCTTATTCCAACAAAATCAAACTCAAGTCCCAAACTCAATCCTAACTTCTTGGAAAACTTCATCTTCGATCAATCATATGAGAACTCTTTCATAAAAAAACTTGAAGTCCAATATCATCCTTTAATCTAAAACTTTCTTATCCTAAGAAAGTTAAAGTCAAGTCTCATGCTTTAATCCAAAATACTTGTACGCTAACAAAGTTGAAGTCTAGTCTCGTATTTGAAACCAAAATTCTCTGTAACTTTATCTGGAATAAAAAAAATGATCTCTTTCAACAAAATCTTGAAGTCCAGTTTCGTTCCTTAATTTAAAACTCTCATATCCTGAGAAAATTCAAGTCAATTATCATACTTTAATTCAAAATTTTCCCATCTTAATAGATTTGAAGTCATGTCTCATGCTTTAACCCAAGAACATCTTGTCTTTTCTTTTTTGAAACACGAAACATTTAATCCTTTCACAACCTCATTAGCGATTAAAATAGGATCTAGAATTTGCCTTCCTCCAATAAAGGCACTTTGATGTAGAGAAATGATAGCGAGCATAACAATCTTCATCCTTCAAGCCAAAGCTTTAGCCACAATTTTATAGTCTAAAGTTGTGAGGCCGATTGACCTAAAAATCTAATATTCGACATGCATCTTCTCTTTTCTTTATTAAATAGCCAATAATCTATGAAAGAAGCTTGTGTTTTCATCACCATCTTTCAGCCAATTGAGTTTACATTTATGGATGTTGTTTCGTTCTTCCATAACGACAAGGCTTAGTAGATCATGCTTAGTACTTGACAATCTGGACAACTCTTGTGGGGATAATGAATTCGAGTCTGCCTTTAGGTCAAGGAATTCAATTTCAGCCAATAAACTTTCTTCACGTTGCTTCCTACAGGATTCTTGCTCAAAATACCAAGACTTAAGTGAGCCTTTAAGATTTCTGAGCTTTGAATAAACAACAAAACCAGCCCATCCAAAAGAGAGATAATTAGCAAGCCTTGTTTTAATCAATAGTCTACACGATTGGGAGGACAACGAAGAATTGAAAAAACGAAAGGGAGAAGAGCCCCATTTGAAAGATCCAGCTTCTAAGAGAATTGAAACATGATCCGAGATTGATCAAATCTAACAAGACTCTATAGAATTTTCAAATTCAACCTCCCTGGAGAAATACTTACACAGTTTATGTGGAAAGAATCCGTGAAACATGGAGCCAGTGGGTGACATGGGTTGAATATTGATACAAAACTTCCTACCATTCAATTCTCTTATCAAATAAAAATAAAGTCTTGTCTCACAATTTAATTCAAAACTTTCCTATCTAAGAGAGTTGAAGTCCAGTCTCATGCTTAAAACAAAAATCATCTTATTCTAACAAAATAGGAAGTTTATCCCCAATCAAACGAATGAGAACTCTTTCATAAAAAACTTGTAAACTACTATCATCCTTCAATCCAAAACTCTTTCATAAAAAACTTGTAAACCAATATCATCCTTCAATCCAAAACTCTCTTATCTAATAAACTTGAAGTCCAATTGTATGCTTTAACCCAAAATCATCTTATTCCAACTAAATCAAACTCAAGTCTCATACTCAATCCTAACTTTTTATTAATCTTTATCTCCAATCGAACAAGCGAGACCTCTGTCATAAAAACTTGAAGTCCAATGTCATCCTTTGATCCAAAACTTCCTTATCCTAAGAAAGTTGAAGTCAAGTCTCATCCTTTAATCCAAAATACTTGTACCCTAATGTAGTCTCATATTTGAATCCAAAATTCTCCATAAACTTTATCTCCAATAAAAAAAATTGATAACTCTATCATAAAAATCTTGAAGTCCAGTCTCATAGCTTAATTTAAAACTCTCATATCCTAAGAAAGTTCGAGTCAATTATCATACTTTTGTCCAAAACTCTATTATCTAATAAGTCTAGTCTCATACTATAATTCAAGACTTTCCCGTTCTGAGAGAGTGAAGTCAAGCCTTATGCTTTAACCCAAAATCATCTTATTCTAACAAAATCAAACTAGAGTCCCATACTCAATCCCAATATCTTGGTAAATTTTATTTCCATTCAAACGAATGAGAACTCTTTAATAAACACTTGAAGTCCAATATCATCCTTTAATCCAAAACTTTCTTTTCCTTAGAAAGCTGAAGTTTAGTCTCATACTTGAATCCAAAATGATCTGCAAACTACAAGTATTTAAGTCTAGTCTCATACTTTAGTTTAAAACTCTCATATTCAAAGAAAGTTCAAGTCAATTTTCATAAAACTTTCTGTCTTAATAGAGTTGAAGTCATGTCTCATGCTTTAACCTAATACAAATAACTGACAACCTGACTAACTCGGACTACCCAATCCAACCCAACCCACGATTGGGTTGGGTTATAACTTTCTTTTGGTTGGGTTGGGTTATGATTTAACCATTTTCGTTGAGTTGAGTTGGTTCTTGGTTTGGGCCAACCCAACCAAATCTAACCTGAACTAAGAATAATATTATATGTGTGTGTGAGAGAAAGAGAGAAACATTAATAAATAAGATAGGTTTCTTAATTTGTTTAAAGAAAAAGTTCCTTAGTATATTGGTAAGGAACATATACTAATAATAAGTAGCTTAGGGTTAAGTATACTTCCTTAGTATATCGGTAAGGAACATATACTAATAATAAGTAGGGTTAAGTATAATATCATGCAATTTTTTTTTTTTAATAACATGCAGTTTTTTCTTTACCTTTTTTTACATATTTACGAGTTATGAGTCGAGTCTTAGAGAGAAAAATAGAGACTAACACAACCCGACAACCCAACCCAACCTGGAGATATAAGAGTTGGGATGGGTTGGGTCACTCTAATATATTAGGGTTAGACGGGTTGGAGAATTAACCAACCCAAAAGTTTGGGTTAGTCCAATAAATTTCACTAACGCATTCCAACATAGACCATGTATACCCCTACTCTAACCTAAAAACATCTTATTCTAACAAAATCAAACTCACGTCTCTTACTTAATCCTAATTTCATGATAAAATTTATCTCCAAATGAGAATTCTTTCAAAAAGACTTGGAGTCCAATATCAAAACCTTTCATCCAAAACTTTCTTGCCCTAAGAAAGTTGAAGTCAAGTCTCATACTTTAATACAAAATACTTGTATCCTAACAAAGTTGAAGTTTAGTCTCATACTTGAATCTAAAATTATCATCTCCAATGAAAAATATGATAACACTTTCATCAAAATCTAGATGATCATTCTCATACGTAAATTGAAAACTCTCTTATCCTAAGAAAGTTCAGATCAATTAACATATTTTAACCTAAAATTTCTTATGCTAAGAGAGTTGAAGTCAAGTCTCATATCTTAACCCAAAATAATCTTATTCGAACGAAATCAAACTTAAGTCTCATACTGAATTGAAACTTCTTTGTAAACTTTATATCCAATGAACGACTGAGAACTCTTTAATAACAAACTTAAAGTCCAATATCACTTTAATCCAAAACTTTTTTGTCTTAAGAAAGTTGAAGTCAAATCTCTTACTTTAATCCAAAATACTTATACCTTAACACAGTTGAAGTTTGGACTCATACATGAATCCAAAATTATTCGTAAACTTTATCTATAATAAAAAAAAAAATGATAACTTTTTCATTAAAATCTTGATATCCAGTCTTATACCTAGTTTAAAACTCTCATATCTTAAGAAAATTCAATTCAATTATCATACTTCAATTAAAAACTTCCCTATCTAAATAGAGTTGAAGTCATGTCTCATGCTTTAACCCAAGAACATCTTATTCTAACAAAATCAAACTCATGTCTCATACTTGATCTTTATTTCTTGGTAAACTTTATCTCCGAATGAGAACACTTTCAAAAAACAACTTGGAGTCCAATATCATCCTTTCATCCAAAGTTTCTTGTCCTAAGAAAATTGAGGTCAAGTCTCCTACTTTAATCTAAAATAGTTGTATGCTAACAAAGTTAAAGTTGAAGTCAAGTCTCATACCATAACTCAAAATCATCTTATTCAAAAGAAATCAAACTTTATTCCCATACTAAATCGAGGCTGCTTTGTAAACTTTATCTCCAATCAAACAAATGAGAACTCTTTCATAACAAATTTGAAGCCCAATATCATCATTTAATCCAAAACTTTCTTGTCCTAAGAAAGTTGAAGTCAAGTCTTATACTTTAATCCAAAATACTTGAACCCTAACACAGTAGAAGTTTAGACTCATGCTTAAATCCAAAATTCTCTATAAACTCTATCTCTAATAAAAGAAAAAAGATAACTCTTTCATTAAAATCTTGAAGTCCATTCTCATACCTTAGCTTAAAACTCTCATATCCTAAGAAAGTTCAAGTCAATTATCATACTTTAATTCAAAACTTTCCTATCTTAATAAAGTTGAAGTCATGTTTCATGCTGTAACCACAACACATCTTATTCTAGCATAATCAAACTCAAGTCCCATACTAAATCCTAATTTCTTGGTAAAATTTATCCCAGAATGAGAACTCTCTCATAAAAAACTTGGAGTCCAATATCATCCCTTCATCCAAAACTTTCTTGTCCTATGAAAGTTTAAGTCCAGTCTCATACTTCAAACCAAAATATTTGTACCCTAACAAAGTTGCAGTTTAGTCTAATACTTGAATCCAAAATTCTCAATAAAATATATCTCCAATAAAAAAGATGATAACTCTTTCATCAAGTCTCATGTCATAACCCAAAATTATCTTATTCTAACGAAATCAAACTTTAGTCTCATACTCAATTGAGAACTATTTCCTAACAAATTTGAAGTCCAATGTTATCCTTTAATCCAAACCTTCCTTAACCTAGGAAAGTTGAAATCAAGTCCCTTACTTTAATCCAAAATGTGTGTACCTGACGAATTTGTTGTTTAGTCTATAATTGAATCAAAGATGCCCAGTAAACTTTATCTCCAATAAAAATATGACAACTATTTCATCAAAAACTTGAAGTCCAATCTTATAACTTAATTTAAAACTCTCATATCTTAAGAAAGTTCAAGTCAATTATCATACTTTAATCCAAAACTATCTTATATAATCAACTTAAAGTCTAGTCTCATACTTTAAACCAAAACTTTCCTATCTTAAAAGAGTTGAAGTCCAGCCTTATGCTTAAACCCAAAATCATTTTATTCCAACAAAATCAAACTAAGTCTTATACTCAATCCTAACTACTTGGTAAACTTTGTCATCAATCAAATGTATGAGAACTCTTTCATAAAAAAATATGAAGTCCAATATCATCCTTTAATACAAAACTTTCTTATCGACTCATCCTAAGAAAGTTGAAGTCAAGTCTCATACTTTAATCCAAAATACTCGTAACAAAGTTCAAGTTTACTCTCATATTTGAATCTAAAATTCTCAAGAAACTTGATCTCCATCATAACTCTTCCAGCAAAATCTTGAAGTCCAGACTCATAGCTTAATTTAAAACTCTCATATCCTAAAAAAGTTCAAGTAAATTATCGTACTTCAATCCAAAATTAAAGTCAAGTCTCATGCTTTAACTCAAAATCATCTTATGCTAACAAAATCAAACTCAAGTCTCATATGCAATCCTAATTTCTTGGTAAACTTTATGTCCAATCAAACGAATGAGAACTCTTTCATAACAAACTTGAAGTCCAATATCATCCTTTAA
>JBBMKA010005473.1:0-11467 GCA_037833695.1 Sechiopsis laciniata | reverse complement strand
CACAAGTAGAAAGTTAAAATCAGCTAATTTTATTACTACTACTAAATGTTCACAACTATAGACTACTCCTAAGAAAATAATAAAAAGTTGGAATTGGTGCAGTTGTGAAGTGTGTAGTCCCCTTGTCATCGGTTTCCACGAACACCACCAGCTGTTTCTCCTAAAGATTGGCTTTTGGCCAACCGACCAGCTCACCGAACTTCGACTTCCCTCTTGCTATTTATAGAGATGAATTACTTGGTCAGAAAGCTTAGGTGTGCTGTAAAATCTTCATTAATGCAGGATCTTTTGATTTCTGTCAGGATTTATTTGATTGGCGTCAATTTAATTGCTTGATTGATTCTTTATTTGTTTTCTTGTTGGCGTGATTATTTGAACGTGTTTGCATTGTGGTTTAGCGCTTCCTTGCACTGCTTGTCACCGTTCGTACACTAGGCTTCACATTTCCTGCATTGCGCATTGATTTAGCACAGTTTATTCAATATTTATGCTAAAACTACGAAACTGTGCTTCTGATGCTAATTTATGAATGCATGCGACTTCTAGTAGTTTTTACTCACAATTTACATATTAAAGCTCAATTATTTCCCTTGAACCTTAGAATAATGAAGAATAGAATAGCCTAAAATGTGCTCTATTTGAGAGTTATCACCCAACTTCCACTACGATCTCCATACTAACTCAGGGCGACGCAAACGTTAGTAAGGTTATTCCTAACACTTCGAATGGTAAAAAGTTTTTCACTTAACCCTAACGTAGCATACTAGATCATCCTGTAGTACCTTCTTTCGAACTCGCTGCAGGCTACATGCGTGGGTAGCTAATTCGACGTATGTATATGAAATAAAAACATAGCAGTGTAAAACATAACAACCTATACTCCTAACATGCTTCTACAAATGAATCCTCACCGAAAACTCATATAACGCAGCATAGCAATAAACACAAGTAAAAGACAAAATTAGTTAATTTTATTACTACTACTAAATGTTCACAGCTATAGACTGCTTCTAAGAAAAACAATAAAAATTTAGAATTGGTGCGGTTGTAAAGTATGCAGTCCCCTTGTCATCGGCTCCCACAAACACCACCAAATGCTTTTCCTTGAGATTGGCTTTTGTCCAATCACCAACTCACCGATCCTTGGCTTCCCTCTTGCTATTTATAGAGATGAATTACTTGGTCAACAAGTTAAGGTGAGCTAGAAAATCTTCATTAATGTAGGATCTCTTGATTTCTACCGAAATTTCTTTGATTGACGCCCTTTTAATTGCTTGATTAATTCTCTGTTTGTTTCCTTGTTGGCGTGATTCTTTGAACACGACTTCCGTGTAAATGCGCGATTCTGCTGAGTGGGTCACCGTTTGCATTGATTCGTCCTTCCTGCATAAATGCTCTGTATATTCCTGCATCGCATAATATTTTAGCGCATTTTATTCAATATTTGTACTTAAACAGCGAAACTGCGCTATGATGCTAAATTATGAATGAATGCAGCTTCCATTGATTTTTACTCGTAATTTATTATTTTCGCCTGCTTATTTCCTTTAATCCTTAGAATAATGAAAACTATAATAGCCTAAAATGTGCTTTATTTGAGAGCTATCAAGCGCGAAGCGTCAAGATGAAGCTTAATTGATTTACCCGTGTGTCGCTTCCATGATAGATCATTTCTTGCTATGTTTACGGGCATGATAGCTTAAAAACACTGGGCACTATTGCTAGTGGTCCACTGCTTTGCGATCTATCATAATTTTCTTGTGAATCTGCTGATCTGTCCGCAACCCCACTGAGTTGCGTTGGAACCTCAATGCTGAATATTGCAGGCTTAATGCTCATAAAGCTAAATGGTTGATGATTTTTATCCTCGTTATGGCTTTCATCACTTGTGATGTGCATAGTATCATTATTGGGACTTTCTTCGTTCTCATCCACAACTTCCTCTTTAATGTCAGCTTTTGGAATTGTTGGCATGGTGATAACTCTCAAGTATTGAGAGTATTGGCTGCTTTAATGAGAACATTTTGAATAAATTCCATGAATTACTAATCTGATTTGAGAGTAGCGATAGCACTATTCTAGCAATTTGTAGAGTTCTATAGTTTTCTGAGTAGAACAAGTTTTTAAGTGATTTGGTAGTATTGTGCATGAATGTGTGATTAATTAGGGTGATAAGTTCAAAAGCCTGATTACCGCTAATTGCTACATCTTGCAGAATACGCAATGTGCTAATTAGCTGAAGCAAAAATCTAGAGCTGAGTTGAAAGACAACGGAAATGGTGTGACCATTCTTAAAAGGACACGTGTCGAGCATCGATGAAGGGTGTTAATTACTATGCAAGAGCATCTAATCTGGACCGCTGAATTTAGATGAGTATTTAAGCTGGAGCGTATTTGAATTGAGGGAGCTTTTTCCATTTTTTCGAATTATAGATTTTCGTTTCAAGAGCATTTTTACTTTTCAACATTTTCAATTAGAGAGTAGTAGATTAGAGAGTAATTGTTCTTGAGTTTTTCTTGCGTGATCAATTCTGTTCAAGCTACATCGTAGATCATAGCCGATTCAATACAGATTTGGAGTATTTTCGATTCGAGTTGCATTTTGAAGTAGATGAGTAGATTTGGATCTGGAGCAATCTTCATTTCGTAGATCGCATCAGGCTTTTTCTTCTCTATGCTTTCTGATCTTTGTTTATTTAACACCCTGACCCTGGAGTTACCTGCACCTGTAACTCTAGCACTAACTATACGTAAAATAACACCATGCTTTAATGATAAAACTACTTAACTCCTTACAGAAAAAAGAGTATAGCAATTTGATAAACCTCTTAAGCTACAATTACAAGTCCAAAAAGATTTCAATACACTAACACCTAAACAATCTTGGCAAGAATTTAAAATGGAACATGCACAAAAAACACTATTTATCTAATTCCAGACCGTGACACAAAAATCCTGAGTAGCCTACATGGACCTTCAAAGCGCTTTACCATTGCTCGATAGAAGGTTCTTGAAAAACATATATTCAGCGGTAGAACAACATTAGTGTTGAACCTACAATGTATTGATTAATATCAACTTCTATTAGGTGTTCATACTTCTTCCACACCATACACTAGACACCCCACTTGGAGAACTCAATTTACAAACCTGAACATACATCATATGTCCACAAATGACCAACTCTAGCAATCACTTCTTTGTTCAACTTGTTCTACTTTAAAAATGCATAATTAATTCATGTACCACACATTAGTTCAGAATAACATAACACAACAACAATAAAACACCTTAAGTTATGCACTTATATAGGGAACAACACATAATCAATTACTTTCCTTTGACCCACCCACTATTCACGCAAAAACCAGCTTCACTACCAAGTTAGAAACATATTTACACCTTCTCTAAACCAAACCTTTTAAAAATCCAATAGTAAACACATTTTGAGGCTTATCTCAGGGATATGGCAACTCGCTTTTACAAACCATCAAAGAAAAAGAAAATATATTACACATTTTAAGCCACCCTACATTCACAAAAAATAACCCTAAACTCTTCTTAGTAGTTTAACCTTACCATTGCACACTTTCACCACAAACATTTCCTATTCCACTATTGCCAAACACTTCAGTCAGAACATCTTCAATATTAGCAAATAATTACAAAGCCAACTAAAATGAGAGAGAGCATTGTCCAAAACTTTCACCTGTGTTGAGAAGATCCTCCGTCGTGATGCTCGATCCCATTCACTCTCTTGCCTAAAAAAGAATGAACCTAGAAATTATACATACCTAAAAAAAAATTCTACAAACTTCATTCTCACGCCGACTTGATGCAACCCCTCGTCGTTCTTCGTTGAACTACGGCAAAAATCGCCCCTCCGAGGTTGCTTAGGTTCCTTCAGCGTGGAACCTTTCCCCAAACCCTTTTCCTGCGATTGTTTTCCCCTTGAGGTCTCTCACTCCAAGCGTTTTATTTTCCTTGGCCAAAAATAAATAGAACGTTGTCGTCCCTCATTCTCATCCCTCTCTAGGCTTACACGTGTTTTTTTTCCAACCCTAGGTGGAACTTAACCACTTCCCCTTTTTTTGCACTCCTCTTTTAAATAAATTGATCCCCCACATTTAGATATATTAATATAATATATCTTTACTTCCCAAACTAAAGAAGATAACATATTTATTTTCTGGGTCTTACAATTTATTTGAATTCTGCATTCATTTGAACTGTTGTTAATTTGATTCCGCAATTCTACAAGTTTATTTAATGAGTGATTACTCTAATTTCGTATTTGCTCTTGTTTCAAGTATTAATATGAGTAGCTAAATTCATGATCGGAAGAATGGCAGTGTTAAGTAGGAAGATGTTGAATTATGTATCCATGCTGTTTTAATTCTAAGTGTGTTTCGTCTGAACAACCATTTGTACTTGCTTTATTTCGATTCTGAGAGGAACGTGATAGAGGGAACTTGTATAGGATCTCATTAGGTTTGTTTAAGATTTCTTGCAATTTGAAGATCTGTTAGACATAACGATTTTATTAATGCTGTTGACTCTGATTGTAATTGTATGTTGTAACTCGAGAGAGGCAGAGTGAGAGTAAATCAAGAATTCACTTCTTACCAGTTAATCTTAATGCTTAAGAAATTTGTTCTAAAAACGCCTAATTCATTCTAATATCTGTAATTGACTACTTATTCCATTTTATTACTTCGTGTGATAATTGTTACGATAACATTTGCTTTACTTTTATTGTTCGTATTTGTTGAGCAATTGATCTCATCGGTTGCTTTAGCATTTCATTAGTTAATCGCTTCACCACACTAATTCACCTTCATATATTCTTGAACTGTGAAGTGAATGAAAATTAACACCAAATCCTTGAGGAGATGACCTTTGAGAAAGTAAACTTGCTACAATAATAACTGTGTACACTTACACATGTTTGCTCAAGAAATTTTACGTATTGGATTGAATGATTGTTATAGCATATCTTGAGTGAAATTCGTCCACGTTATCATAGAACGAACAATTTTTTGGCACCGTTGCTGGGGATTTGTAGTTGTTTAAATTTCATTTTTGGAATTAGTTTAAAGAATAGAGTGTAAAAGTTGAAGCTGATCAACTAATCTAGTTTTTTTTGTAGAATTCTCGTGTATGGTTAGAAGAGCAGTTGATATTGAAATCGATCACGAATTAGAAAGAACATTGCATAGAAGAAATAGAGAGAATAGAAAAATGGCTGCTAGACAACAGCAAGAACCTCACGAGCAGAATGACCTTCTGCTGGAACAAATCGAGTTTATGAGCGACAAGCTGATCCAATCATTCTTGCAAATGATCGAGATAGAGCTTTAAGAAATCATGCTATACCAGTTGTAGCTAAATTACAGAGAGGAACCATTAGGCTAGAGATTACAGAGAGATCATTTGAGCCTAAACTAGTTATGTTTTCGATGTTGCAAACTATAGGCCAATTTCAAGGATTAGCCATTGAAGATCCACATCAGCATTTACGAGCATTTATACATGTGTGTGTAAGAACCCAACTTCTAAACAGTCCTAAACCCGATTCTTACTCAACATGCATGGTTCAAATACATTAAACATCCACAATTTTAAAATAGGAAACTGAAAACAAATGCCTGCTTTGTTAATCGAAAAACAGTTTACAAATCAATCCATAAAAATAAAACACAGTTGAGCCTATGGTCAGAGATTATTTAAAACATTCTAAAAACACGAAATCCCATATGAGTAAAAGTCTATCCTGCATGCTGAATTCAAGACAACAAAATGAATAAATAGACAGCGGACGCCCAAGATCATCCAAAACCTCCTCTAGCCATCTCGGTGTTGTCTCAAGTTACCTGGTGGAAAACCACAGAAATAAGGGTGAGTACAATGACACTCAGTAAAAATCCCCAACCGGGGTACAATACGTAAAAGCTACATCATCTAGCATCCTAGCATACAAGTAATACAGATTACCAACAAGAACATAGCATGAGTCATCAACATGACTCCTCAAACCTCGAGAGTCACCAACTCTCTGCTAAGTGATCAGCTTTCTAACTGATCCTGAACACTTGGGAGAGTACCCAAGCATCTAGCTCTAAACTGGACAAGGATGGTGTACTGACGACACTAGCCCGAGGGAGCCGTCCTCTCGGCATCTAATGTGTGTGCCCGCACACCGCATGCTGCTAAAAATTGGGTAAATGTAGGCCTGCACAAACTACACCTATCCAGGTACGCATGCCTAACAAGACTCGAAAAGGTGTCCACTGATCCACAGCTAGTGGGAGGCCCTCGGCACCGAACCGTGGCAGCCTGTTCACACCAATGCCTGAAGCTAAGATCGTCCCAAGGTAGGCTTACACCAAGGAAAGGATCCCACTCTAGCAGGCTACAGACTAGGCTTATGTCGGGGTGGTAGCTACTCCACACCCGACTGTAGGGGGTGGGAAGTCAATCCTCACTGGTCTCAACCTGTGGGGACATCATACATCGTGTCCACTCTCAGCCTCTAGATGATGACAACCTGGAAAACTCTAACTAAGAATAGAAATGACTAATTCTAAACAGCAAACCAACAGTCACCGAACATGTATATAAGATACCCTAACAGGATACTACAGTCTCATTTTACTTTCGTTCTACATGCCAAGGCCTAACAGATTATTCACAAGGTTCCAACAAAATAAAATCATATATGTAATCAATACGGCCAAACAGCTCAAGAACCTATCCACTACACATGCTCGTAAAATCGTAAAGCAAGCAAGCAAGCATACAATCAGTGACATTCACGCAGGGTCTACACAACCCACGACAAGGAACCCTTACCTGAATTAATTACAGAATAATCAACAAATGCTCCTTGAGCTGCAGAACCAACACGAACTAATCCACAACCTAAACATAATATATTCTAATTAATTAACCAGCTAAACTGACCATTAAAGCATAGGGAACTCAGGGAACAGTAATTACCTAAATCCCGAGGCTGGGAAAATAACTCAACAACGAGGCTCGACTACTGCGTGGCTGCATCGGCGAACGAGGACTGAGGCGAGGCTGCAGGCGTTGGCATCGAGTGAGGCTGCGTACGTGCGGTGCTGCTATAAGCACGGGTCGAGGTGCACGGCGCTGTAGGCTGGGATGCTTGGCAACTGTGCGAGGCGATTGGCTGCAGGACCAGGTGAGAGGTGTGGTCGTGGTGCGACTGCAGGCCAAGCGAGCGCTGCTGTGAAGGAACAGGCTGGGGCGTGCGATGAGGCTAGCGCGATCGCAGGCGAAGACTAGCACTACTATCGCAATGGGGATGGGTTGTGCGACTGCACGATCGACGCGGCTCATGCGGTCTCGACTACGATTAGCGAAGCTGTGGCTCGGAGGAAATAGAACAAACAACAATAAAAGGATGAATAAGGAGGAGAATGGAGAAGGATTGATCGCAAAACTCACTTGGGGCCTTCTCTAGAAGAATCGATGAAACTCTCTGATGGAAACGGCGAATCAATTTGATCGATTGATTAAACCAAAATCCTTTTTCCTTAATTAATTCATTTTAATTAAAAATCCTTTTCTTTTAAAATAAAGCCTTTTCTTTTCTTTTTCCTCCTAAAATTGCAAAACCAGCCTTGATAGCCTGAAACCACAAAAATAACCCTGAACTCAGTAAAACTGCAAGGACGACCTTATAACTCAATAAATTAGCAAACTGACCCTAGGGGTAAAATTACCAAAATGCCCCTCAAGGCCTATAAGCAATAACGGCCCAACGAAACAACCGAAACAATTGAAAATCACACCTGAAGAACCAGAACGAAAACCCAGGCCATTACAATACTCCCTCCTTTTATGACTTTCATCCTCGAAAGCCCCTAAGACTCGAACAACTCTAGGTAATGAGTCCTCATCTCATCCTCAAGCTCCCAAGTTGCTTCCTCAACTTTCTGGGACTTCCACTGAACTTTCACCAAGCTGATCTCTCAGTTACACAAGTTCTTGCACTCTCGGGCTACAATAAGCACAGGCTTCTCCTCTAAGCTCAAGTCCTTGTTCAGCTTCAACGGCTCGAAATCCACAATATGAAAAGACATACTGGCGCAACATCGACACATGAAAAACACTGTGCACTACCGACAAAGACAGAGGCAAGGCCAAACGATAAGCAACTGAACCAACTCGCTCAAGAATCTCAAAGGGGCCTACAAACCTGAGACTCAACTTCCCACGCTTACCAAACCTCAGAGCACCATGCATCGGTGCTACTTTTAGAAGCACATGCTGGCCAACATCAAACTCTAAGTCACTACGATGAGCATTGGCATAGTTTTTCTGTCTACTCTGTGCTGTCAACATATGAGACCTGATCTTATGAACTGCGTCATTAGTCAACTGTAATAGCTCGGGACCCAAAACCTATCTGTCATCAACCTCTTCACTAAAACTGAAGACCTACAACGCTTGCCATACAAAGCCTCGAACGGAGCCATCTGAATAGTCGACTGATAACTTTTGTTGTAAGCAAACTCCATCAGATATAGGTACTGATCCCAACTGCCTAGAAAATCTAACACATAGGCACAACATATCCTCTAGAATCTGATTCACCCTCTCTGTCTGCCATTTGTCTGAGGATGAAATGCGGTACTAAAGCTGCACTCGGTGCCCAAACCCTTCTAGAGTGCTCTTCAGAAATGAGAAGTAAAACAAGAATCCCATTCCAACACAATCTTTCCTAGCACCCCATGGTACCGAACGATATGCTAAAAAAATAACTGTGCCCACTGTTCCATGGTATAGGTGATCCTATCGAGAATGAAGTATACACTCTTGGTCAAGCGGTCAACCACAATCCAGACCTGAGAAAACCCTCTCGGTGATCTCAGTAACCCATAAATATAATCCATGGAGATCTCCTCCCACTTCTACTAAGGCACACTCAGTGGCTGCAACAAACCTGCTGGTTTCTGTCTAGGAGCCTTCACTTGCTGACAAGTGAGACACCTACTGACAAACTCTGCAATTTCTCTCTTCATATTACTCCACAAAAATGTCTGCTTAAGATCTTGATACATCTTGGTACCTCCTGGGTGCCAAGTAAACGGGGAACTGTGAGCCTCGGTAAGCAACTCAACTCGTAGTTCAACGTCGGCTAGCACGCAAATGCGGCCTCTAAATCTCAAACCTCCATCTGGTGCTACAATAAAATCAAAATCCCTATATGCCTGAACCCTAGCAATCAATCTGCTCAACTCGAGATCACTCAGCTGGCCATCAATAATTCTTTACCTGATCGAATGATGAACAGTCAACTGGGCTACCCTGGCGGTAACCTCTCCCAACAACACTACTATACCGGCTTGCTCAAACTCTTTCTGCAATGGACGTTGGAAACTCAACAAAGCTGCAGAATGCGACGTCTTTCTACTTAAGGCATCAGCCACAACATTGGCTTTACCCGGGTGGTACAAAATCTCACAGTCATAATCTTTAACTAACTCGAGCCACCTCATCTGTCTCATATTTAACTTCTTCTGAGTGAAGAAGTACTTGAGACTCTGATGATTTGTGAACATCTGAATCTTCTCCCCATACAGATAGTGCCTCTAGATCTTCAGTGCGAAAACCACTGCTGCCAACTCCATGTCATGAGTCAGGTAATTCTGCTCGTAGGGCTTCAACTGACGAGAAGCATACGCAATCACCTTGCCATGCTGCATCAACATGCAACCTAAGCCAAACTTGGACGCATCGCTGTACACTACAAAACCACCTGTTCCCTCTAGAACTGCCAAAACTGGGGCTGACATCAAACTGTGCTTCAACATAGCAAAACTCTTATCACAACTGGCATCCCAAACAAACTCAACCCCTTCCTCGTCAACCGAGTAAGGGGTGCTACTTTAGCAGAAAAGTCCTTGACAAAACGTCGGTAATAGCCTACCAAACCCAAAAAGCTACGAATCTCTGCCAGGGTAGTCGACCTGGCCCACGAACTTACTGTATCAATCTTAGCAGGGTCCACTGCAATACCATCTCTCGAAACCACGTGACCTAGGAAGGCCACTTGCTCTAACTAGAAGTCACACTTGAAGGACTTGGCATACAACTTATTTTCTCTCAGAGCTGCTAGGACTTGCCTCAGATGCAAGGCATGGTCCTCCTTCGTCTTAGAATAAATCAAAATGTCATCTATGAATAGGATGACGAAGCTGTCTAAGAATTCCTTAAACACCCTATCCATCATGTCCATAAATGCTGCTGGAGCATTAGTCAGCCCGAAAGACATGACCACAAACTCGTAATGACCATACCTCGACCTAAACGCCGTCTTAGGGTTGTCTGCATTCCTGATCCTCACCTGATGATAACCAGACCTCAAATCTATCTTGGAGAACTTAGAAGCTCCCTGAAGCTGATCAAACAAATCGTTAATGCGAGGCAACGGGTACTTGTTCTTCACTGTAACTTTATTCAACTCCTATAGTCTACGCAAAGGCGCATCGAACCATCATTCTTAACGAACAACATTGGTGCTCCCCACGGGGACACACTAGGACGGATGAACCCTCTGTCTAACATCTCATGTAACTGAACCTTTAGCTCTTTCAACTCAGCTGACGTTATATGGTACGGAGCCTTCGAGATAGGGAGAGTCCCTAGCTCGAGCTCAATTGTGAAGTCCACTCCTCTCGGTGGAGGCAAACCCAGTAACTCTTCAGGAAAAACATTTGCAAACTCCTGAACCACTGGTACTTGATCAACAATCAATGAAGGGCGACATTTGATAGCGCTAAATAATAACACTATTTAAGTCTCTAAAACCGTACTTTTTATGAACAAAGGGGCAAGTAAGTGTACAACGTGAGAAGAAATTAGCGCAAACAGTCGCTTTATCCAAACATGTATGCTAACAGCATTGCATGACAAAATCTTTGCTAAATACGATCTTTAAGATGCAAAACGCGGTTATAAGCACAGAAACTGGCAATTAAGTACAAATCTGTTGACGTGTCTTATGTTCGTAGGAGATCGTTACAAGGAAGGAACGAATAAGTCATCAGAAAAGAAAAGGAAAGAGATAATTGGCAATCAAATCACGGAATCAAGGGAACTAAGACGGAAACAATTGAAAGGAGAATATTTCAGAAGAACGACATTAAAGATTGGACGTGGTCGACAAGAAACCTTGGATGATTATATATAGAAGACGAATCGAAGAAGAAGGTGTGCCAATTCAGAGGGGAAGCTACCGATTAATGAGCGTTCGAGATGCCGGGGTCTCATTGGAGATCCCTGCTACCTCTGTTTATCTATAGACCTTGAAGAATTGAGTACCACGCAGTGTTATAGATAAAGACGCTATGGTCAACATGGCGATGGACTCTATTGCTCCATAGATAGATACTGTAGTTGTCATTTCATTTGCATATCATACTCTGTTTTAAGT
>JBBMKA010005472.1:0-11468 GCA_037833695.1 Sechiopsis laciniata | reverse complement strand
CCAAGAAAATCAAAATTTTCTTATGGGAGTTATCTCATGGGGCCATCCTTACTCATGACAAATTACAAAGGAGACTTTCGAACAGAGCCATATCCCTTCACTGGTGCACCATTTGCCTGAATGGATCTGAATCTATCTCACACCTTTTCAGCAGTTGTACTTTTGCAACTCTGTTCTGGAATCTTATTAGAAATACATTTGACTGGCCATGACTCTGCACAATGATCCACATTCATTATTACAATCTGCCCTACTTGGTCATCCATTTAAGGAGAAGAAATTTTTATGGGAGCCCTTTATCAGAGCTTTTTGCTGGAATATTTGGTTGGAGCAAAACAAGAGGATTTTTCAAGACAAAGCATTTCCTTATAACTGCCTTTTTGACACCATTACCCTTCATGTTATATCCTGGTGTAAACTGAACCCTCTTTTTTATTCTTATAGTTATGAAACATTACTTAACTATTGGAGATCTCTTATTTGATCCCTAGTATTATATAACTATATTGTAATTTCATGAATGAATGAAATTGTTTCTTATAAAAAAAAAAAAAAAACACTATGTTCAAAGGCCAATAGTTGAATCTTAATTATGTTTTACACATTTAAGGACTTCAAAGCATGCTTCCTTAAGAGATCCCTGGTTCGAGGCCGTTGGAAAGTGCTTAAACTAAAATACCCTTCGAAGTATCCCAATGCCACAGTCTAGGGACGGGCCAGAGGTGCCCCAAGTATAGGGGAGCAAAACTCCAATTTCCTGATTTTCAAAAAGAAAAGTATGTTTTACATATTATTCTTGATTAAAATTTCATTTTTTTTCATGAAATGTGGGTTAATAGTTGAATCTAATGTATGTTTAAAAAAAAAAAAAATATTATTCTTAGTTAAAACTTTATTTCTTTCCATGATTATTATTATTATTTTGTGCGTCTATACCACACACACAGGTAAACAAGACTAACGGTAACTAACTAACTATAATCAACCAACATTAACAAATTTACCAATCAACATTTGGCCTATTTCTCTCTCTATACACATGTCGTATAAAGGGTCTATCACTACGTGACCCTCAAAGAACTACCTTGTCATGAAGGTGAAAGTCCGTGTATTGTTCCTTGATTTGAGTTGCATCTTTTCACGTTCAATCGTCAGCATCCGAAATGTCCCAACGGATCAACACCTCTACTTTGGTTGCATAAGGATTCTCAATTTCCGAAAACTTCCAACAGTTGGTATTGAAATGACAAATCGCCAGCTACTTTAGAATCGTTTAGGTAGATCTGATAGCCTTGCAAAACTGTGATATATGGAAAGCTGGATGTATCTTTACTTCATCAGGGAGCAATAAATTAATAATCGATAAGCAACTCTCCCGATTCGTTATGTAACCTTGTAGGGTCCAACAAACCTAGGAGCCAGCTTAGCGTTAACACATTTAAGCAATGTGTAGGAGTGTAATTTCAAGTAGACCCAATCTCCAACCTCGAGTGAAACATCTCTTATGAGTAGGACAAGTCACGGTGAAGCATCTTAGATAGGCCTTCAATCCCCTACCCTATTAACCACCTATATTTGACCGTCGATTTAGGGGTGATAGGTTGTGCTGAATTTTAACTTTGTCCCTTGTGCCTTTAACGGTTCTTTTCAAACTAGCCTTGTGAAAGTAGGGTCATGATGTGAGACAATAGATTGCGGTAACGCATGGAGGATTACCCCCTCTCGGTTAAGCACTTCAGCTATAGATGCTGCAGTATATGGGTGTTATAGCGATGAAATGACTGTATTTAGAAAGACGATCTACTACAACAAGTATAGTGGTCAATCCATTTGATTTAGGAAGGCAAGAGATAAAATCCATGGAAACATCACTCCATATCTGGGTGGGAATCTGTAGGGGTGGTAGTAATTTGTAAACCCTCACGAGCTAAGGTTAAATGTTTTGCCTGTTGACAGTTAGTTCAAGCTTGAACAAATTTCTGAATTCCAGATTTCATGCCTTTCCTGTAGAATTCCTTGGTTACCTTATTTCAAAATCAAGTATATATTTCAGACTTCTCTAATCGGTTTCAAAATTGAAAAATTAAGGCCTCGTTTGATAACCATTTCGTTTTTGATTTTCTGTTTTTGTTTTTAATATTTTAAAAACAGGTTTGTTTGATAACCAATTTTAGTTTTAGTTTTTAAAATTTTAAAAATATTTTTAAAATATTAAAGGAATTCTAAAAACTTAAAAACGTAGCTTTCAAAAACACATTTTTGTTTTTGTTTTTAAAAAAACATGAAAAAATCAAGAATAAATAGCAAAAAACTAAAAAAATATAAACAAAATGTAATATTTGAAAACAAAAAACAGTTATCGAACAAGTTTTTTGGTTTTTAGTTTTCAAAAACAGAAAACTAAAATGAGTTATCAAACATATACGGTTTTTATTTTTTAAAACAAAAAACGAAAATTCAAAAATAAAAAACTAGAAACAAAAAACGAAAAACGAAATGGTTATCAAACGGGGCCTAAATGTTTCCTACGGTTCTCTTATTCATTAATCAATGGAAAGTTTGTGTTTCCTATACAAAAAAAAAAAAAAAAAACATTCAAATTATCATGAATTTCTTTTAGGATTTGGAGTCGAGACTGAAAAGTGAGGGATTCTTTTGATGTACTGTTAATTCCATTCAAGTTACAGAGTTTACTGTATGTCTCACAACTAATGATCTTGCCTCCTTTTCCACATCCGTTTTATTTGAACATTGAATTTGGCTGGCTGTTTTTGCAGATTCGTGATGCCTATATGCTGAGGATTTTAGAGGACAACCGAACACGCCTCCCAAGTTGCTGCAACAGTGAGAAAGTGATAAGCTTCCCTTTTGCCAGATTCTTGGTGAGTTCAAAATGGAATTGCCTCAGTACAATGCCTTAGAACCTTATGCCAATATGAACGAAATTAATTGCCCCTCCTTACCCCCTACCTACGATCGACTCATTCGATGCCTGTACACGTTGGCAAAGACGATCTTTTCGATTCTCTACCACGATGATTGTATAAACCATGTACACATGGCAACGCAAGGAGTGTTTCTGTATTTGTATATGCATAATTTTAGAAGAAATATTGTGGTATTTAACATACTGGGAGGGAGTTGATTCATCTCTATATGCTATCTCTCAAAGTTATGCCAATTCATCTAGCCAAATTATTATGTTGTGTTACTCATTCACCATTCTTGCTCAAACACAATCGACTCCATGCTTTTGTATCTTGATCGACAGTGAATTGATGTTATGTTTTTCGGTTTTGTCTACTTCTTTTCCTATCGAAGCAGCCACGACGAACAAACCGTGTGGTGTTTGTGTTGCATTATGAACAAGTTGCCAAAAAAAAAAAAAACATGAAATTTGTAGACATTAAAAAAGATGGAAGTTTGAATATTTCAATTACTTTAGTATTTAAGGGAATAAAGGAAGGTTCCTTTTGACACTATGGTTGAACAAAGTTCAATCTTTTGACCAATTAGTCTCCCAGATGCTGTATTTTGACACAACAGTCTTTTTAATTTATTTTTCCAATTATCAACAAACTTGGCTTCACAGTATTACCCAACCCAGCAATTAGGCAACTTCGTTTTAGTCTTCCGTAAATTTCCTAATTTCACGGTTTTAAATCAATCGCTATTTGAAGTTGGTAGTACAATTTAATCCATGCCTTAAACGTTACATTAAATCTAGGTGATTTTTCATCAATAATAATAAAAAGAAATTTTATGCATAAATTTGAGATTTTTTAAAAAATATATCACAAAAATGGATTCGAAAGTTAAATTGATGGTTCCAATCAACTTCAACAAATTGATCATTTTAATCAAATAAAATGGACGGCTTTCATAAAAAAACAATTAAATTAGAATATTTTAGTATAAACGAAATATTTTTAAAAAGTTACTAAAATTAAAATAAGATGTTATTTGTAATAAATTTTCTTAAATCTATTTCCGCATTTTTTTCTTCTAATATGGAATGGTATGTTGCCTAGGAAATAAAGAAACTTAATTTGAACAAGATTTCAAACATAGTTTTTTTTTAAAATGATAATTTTTACTAATTGATCACCCGATCTAATTAATGTTACATTAATAAAAAGACACAACAGGTTTTCAAAAAAAAAAAAAAAAAACTCAATTCAAGAATGGGGAGCAGAGCCAAAGATAAAGGTGTTTTTAGTATTATTTACAAATTATTGTTTTCATCGGTAAAAAGAATTAAATATTTGATAAGATTTACGGTTTACTAATAAATTATTAAGAATACTTTTCTATGTTTTAGCCTAACGTATTTACTTTTTATGCAAAGAAATCTAACCCGCTCTGTTTGCCTCGTAGCAGCGCCCTTTGATTTTTTAAGCGGGTGACATTCTAGAAACATATTTCTTAACTATATAAATATATAACAAAAAGAAATCATGGCTGAAGCAATATTTAATTAAAACTTTAATTAAAAATAGAGAATCAATTTTCTATACTAATCCAAAAAGGGGCCATATTCCTTGTAAGTTTTCCGTTCGATATTTCAAGACAAGTCGATCAACGAAAAGATGGAAGAAGCAAAAGAAAAGGGTCGATCCGTAATGGAAAATCTTTTCATTTTATGCTTCAATCAATTTTTTTTCTTTGGGTGGTTTGTTGCGTGTTGACTTAGTTGATTGGTTGAGATTCAATTCAACCTCATGATCATGAATTTAATTTTAATTTTTTCTCTAATAAAAATAGTAATCTACCTTTTTTATAAATGTGTTGAGAACTTCTCACTTATGTAAAGATTTATAACATGCTCTCTCAAAATAGGACACCACTACTCTTAAACAAAATGAGATAAATATCGATTTTTCAAGATTGAATTTATGAGAGTGAAATTAAAATAAATTACTCCCAACCAAAATAATCAATATACCATCAACTCATTCGATGTAACTCACATATCTGGTAAATGTGGGGAGAATTATCTTCCACATTTAAATGACGTTAAATGTGTTTTTTTGGGCACGCCCCCCACTGAGAGCGTGATTTTTCCAGGTTTAGAATAGTCTGAAACATTGGGTTTTGGAAAATGGAATATTAAAAAAGAAATTACATGGAAGGAGGAATGGTTTATAAGTGGGATTCTGTTCAATCACTCACAAAAATAGAAAAGAAATTTTTATGCACTTTAAATATGAGTTTAAAAAAGAAAAAAAAAAGAAAAGAAAAAAAATGATTGTCGAGTAGACCAAACCAGACCAGAGTAAGACCAGAGGCTTCGAACCACCCTCCATTGTCTTGACTTTAAGGATCATCAATTTTGAAAAATTTAACACTAAACCTATTGTCTTTACATATCATGACTACGACATCAACAACCCAAATTCTCACTTATTTCCTCTTCGATAATTCCTTTGTTTCATTTATTACTATTTTAATCTTAACCTTAATCTCCCACGTATAGTCAATCGAAATGAGGTATATTTATGGTTTAATGGATAAGTTGATAACTCACCCTATATTTATTGAATGTTAAATAATAATGAAAAATTCTACATCATACATATGCTTCTTGATAGTCAAGGAAGATTCTAGATCATATATATATGTTCAAGATTGCTAAAGAAGATTCTAAGCACACATTTGTCTAAGATTATTGAATAAAAGATCTAGACCATGCACTTTGTCCAAGTGAATACCACATGATTGACTTGATTACTGAGGTAAGGTGTGGTCAATTTATGACCACAAGATTTACTTGAAGCCCAAGTTTATGTGAGTTATAAATAGGTGATTGCCTATTGTTGGCAAACAATCCAAAATCTTCCAAGACATCTGATATCTATGTGGGCGAGGGTCTGAGATAAAAATAGAGAGAATTAATCCTTATAAGAGAGTTTGTTTGCTACTTTGTAAGAGAGAAAATTTGTAACTCCTATTTTTATAGTGAAGTTCTTCTATCCTTGTCCATGGTTCTTACCGCAATTTGTTTAAGAATTTTCCACATTAAATCAATGTGTGTGATTGCGTCAACTATCATGCTATGACACCCCCAAAGAGGTAGGCTTATTGAGTCAACACTCATTCGCTACTTTCACCCATACTCATCTAAGGAAGATTTCCTAGACACGAGCCCGTAGCTCACTTAAGATGAAGATTAAGTCAAACATATGATCATTCTAGTGAAATAAAGTTCTCATACTACAATAACATACGTAGTGAGATCTTTAACTTTGTGGTTTAGTTTTATGTAAAACTTTTATGCATATAGGATATCGCCACTGCATGTCTCCACATAAGCGAATTGGATCAAGTCACTTGCTTCATAAGCACACAACATGTCGTATCTATAGTGTCACAAGATAAGTCACTCATCTTCTATCTATGTACTGTAGGCTCTTTAGGTTGTTAACTTGAATAAGATATATCCTCCCTATATGTCTTCATATACTATTCAAGTTCTCAGCAAACAACCTTGGATTTAAAGTTTGTGTGGATAAATAAATTGACAACAATTGAAAATAAAAGTCAAAGCATTTATGATTAAATAACACTGAATTTTATGTTCTTTGTTTACATAACTACAATTTTTAGGGCACTACCCCTAATAGAAGAATTGTTGAAATCTAAATAAGAAAAATTCTAATCCTCAAAGGAAATGGAGCAAGCACCTCAAAATGAAGGTGATGTTCTCTCCAAAAAAAAAAAAAAAACAAAAAAAAAAACAAAAAAACAAAATGAAGGTGATGTTTTATCGTGTAAAGTAGTGAAAACTATCGAAAGCAGAAAGAATTTGGTTGGGGATGGAGCAGATCTCTCGATGAGAATGATTTCATCATTATGAACGTGTCTTATGAGAATTTTTTGTTCATCCTGTAATGATCATGACTTTAAGATTGTTGGTATTAAGACTATCAAGTTGAAGTTTCAAGATTATATTTCTTCGTACGATTCAACAAGTGTGACACATAAAAGGCATGGAAAAGAACTTGCTCTCATTAAGTAAACTTGAGGACCTTGATTGTAAAGTTGTGGTTGAAAAATGAATCATTAAAGTGACTCGAGCTTATGAAGAGAGAAAAGGTTGATACAAAACTTGTACATGCTAGTAGGAGAGACTTTACAGAAGGGAGAGACATCAGTTGCCTCAAGTATTTCAAGTGAAAGGTTGTCAAAGATGTGGCATGAGAAACTTGGACACATGTCAGTGCAAGAAATAAAAGTTTTTTGGGGGAAAAATCTATTCCTAGGACTCACTAAAGTGTATCTACCTTTGTGTGAGAATTGCATTACAAATAAGCTACACAAATTAAAGTTCAACACATCAAATTTTCGAAGTAACAATATTCGAGAAATGATTTATTCTAATGTTTGGTAAGCAACAGTTACATCGTTAGGAGAAGCTAGATACTTTGTTTCCTTTAAAGACGGTTACTTTAAGAGGCGATGGGTGTATCTCATCAAGAAGGAAGGTAGATATGTGTCTGGATAAAATGGACTTTTGTCGTAGATTTGAGACATTGGGGACTAAATTGCAATTATAATTATTTTGGGTCAGATTTTAATTGTTAATTATTTCAGGGTTGTGAATGCAATTAAACATAAGTTATTCAATATAAATATCTTATTGGGGGACATATAATGGAGAAGAATATACAAACAATGATTTTCCTAAATTCTATAATCAATAAGGCTTTAAAAGACAATCTATTACTGCCTACACTCTTCAACAAAATAGAGTAGCAAAACGGATGAATAAAACCTTGCTAGAAAGAACAAGAGTAATGTTAGGAGTTGCAAGTTTAGATAAATCATTCTAAATAAAAGTAGTCATACTACCTCTAGTATTATGAATCGTGCTCCATCAACAATACAGATGTGGATTGAAAAACCACTTAATTATTCAAACTTCTGTATATTCAGAAGTCTGATTTGACTACTCAAGATTTGTTGTGTCTATTTTGTAATTTATATTACCATAATAGACATTTTTTTTTTCCTGATTTTCTGAAATGAAAAATGGCATAAATTCTGCAATATTCAAAGTTTCTCTCCATGTTTTTTGGTGCTTGATAAAGTATCTGAACTTAGATGTAGTTTTTTTTTAAGAATAAAACTGTAGTTGAGTTATGTTAAAGTTATATGCATTATTTTTGGAGATGGCTAAATTAAAGATGGAAAATAAATTTTTTTTGGATGAGTCTAGAGAAAGGAAGGACACATTTATTCAAAAAGAAAAAAAAAGATAAGGCCACAAGTGAGGCAAGGAGGTGGGGATACTGAAAATGGGTAGGGTCCATATATATTATCTGATAGTTTTTAATCAAAACCCATATTGGAAATGAAATGAAAATGAAAATTGTGCTAAAAACAAAATTCGAATTCAATCAATCAAACAACCCACCCACCCACCGTAAACGTAACAACCATACCCAAAAGCGACTATAATAAATTGATGATCTATTCATCTATCTTTTCATTTTTAATGATAATGTTACCATGATAGTAAAATCAACTATCATATATGTCTATCAAAAGAGATAATGGTCTAAATATTTTATTATTTGATGATAATTTAGTTCAAGTCACAAGTTCGGTCGGTATCCCTCCACTCAATTTATATTTTAAAAAAATATTTAATAATTAATAATAATATTTCATCGAATGCTAACAGTTTGTGTGGGGGTGTTCGAGAGTAGGGAGGTTCTTTGAGTGGTTTGATGGGCTCTTAGCCTCCAAATGATACAATTCGAGAGGGAATTGTCAGTGAGGCCAATTATGTAATGTTGATGAGAGAGCTTTCTATCAGAAATGTATTTTACACCATTGGATTTTTAATCTCGTGACAAGTAAAATAATTCATTGTATATATATTAATCGTTAGAATCTCACAATTGTCTCACATTAAAAAAGTAGGGAATCCTATAAGCATTTATAAGAGGTATAAGTTACTTTTGTTATTGCCAATTGAGTCACATATTTTTTAATATGGTATCAGAGTTTATATCGGTCTAATAAAAATGAAATTGCGATCTGAAATTTTATTTTCTCTTCCGACATGATCCACTCTATTTTTAGTGGCCGAAAACGATAAAAATACTAAGATTAGATTATGATAGTGAAATGCTCCATGTCCCCAAAGAGTGGCGCAAGTAATTGAAGATTTGGGTTTTGAAGGTTTTGATATTCACTTACAATATTAACTTGTAGACACCTTCTATATTTTCATTCTTTCGATGTCTTTTGGTGCTTGGGGTGTGGTTATCGTGTTTCAAAAAAAAAAAAATGGTGAAATGCTCCATGACAGCCGGCCTAGTTGGAAACATTTTTCTCCAAAAGTGGTATTTGTAGAGATGGAAAGAGAAAGAGAGAAGTGTTTTGGTGGAAAAAAAAAAGTCCTCCAATGGTGGGAGAGGATCTGGTAATACAGAATGAAATACTTGCAAAATCTAAGAGTTTCCAACAAGCCCTACAAAGTGGGGTCCTTTAAAAACATGTGTCCAACCAAAATTAAACCTTTGTGTGCTCATTCTTATAGGATAATATTAATTGAAATACCCAACCAAGAAAAAAAAACATATGCTTTTGGAGGTGATGATAAATATTTAAATAATGGACTTTGCCTGCTCTATGAAGATTTGCTCAGATCTCATTTTAGACCTTTTCTTTATTTATTTTGCTTTTATTAAGTATATATGCTCACATCATTCCCCACTTAGTAATATTCCTTTGTTTGCTTTTGCCAACTACTCTCTCTTTTTATTCTAAATTTTGGTCAACATTCATCAAAATAATAAATCTTTGTTTAATTTTATTTGATTGTTGCTATTTATATTTTAATTGTGTGCTTTCTCGTGACTGGACGATTATCGCAAACAAATCTATTCTAATTCACTCCATTATTAATCCGAAATCCAAAAATGTAATTAACACGGTTTATTTTAAAAAGAAAATAACTAAGATTGTTTCACAAACTGTACTTTTTGGGACTTACCACCGACAGCCATATTAGAGCATAAACTGTACGTGTGGGAGTTAGATTTACTTATAATATTTGATTAATACATGACTATAAATATTTGTATTTTAGATTTACTTATATCAACCTACCATATCTAAACATTAATAACTACCGTTTAGGGAGTTTGGAAGAAAAACTCACTATCCTTGCGTGAATAATTTCAATAGAAAGAAAACAACGTTAACTCATAAAAACAAATGTTGAAAAAAGCACAAATTCTATTAAAATTCACAGTTGATCAAGAGAAATTCAAACAATATCGAATTTCTATATATTAGGTAAAGTCCTATTCGATCTGACTTGAATAATGATTAAGGGAGATTGTGACGGGTCTGATGTCTTTACATTATTTTATATATGCTTAATGTAGTACAATAGAGACCATTTTTTAAAGAGCAATACTTAGGTAAGGGTCGGTAAGTATTTTGGAAATACTTATCCACCCTTACAACCACACATTTTTATTTTTTTGCATTTCTCTCTCCATCAATCAAAGTCAATTTTTTTTTAAAAAGTAAAAATATGTGGTTATAAAGTAGGTAAGTATTTCCACAATACTTACCCACCCTTACCTAAGTATTGCTCTTTTTTAAATTATACAATACATTTGACCGAAAGTAATATTTTGTGTTTGCCTTTTAAATGTTTGGTAAGAATTTCTAGTTAAGATCATGGTAAGTTTTTGTCAAAAAAATCCTATGTCTAAAGCTTCCTGATGGTGAGTGTGATGGTTGTGGCGAAAGTGCTGACACAAATTTGTAGAGCATTATAGTTTGGAGTTTTTTGGTTGTTTTTGATTCAGGTGGGAGCTCAACTTTTCAAACTGAATATTTTTACATTTTTAACCAATCTAGATGACAATTAGAAGATAAAGAATATTTTAATTTTGACTCTTATTCTTATTTTGATGTAATCGAGAGTTTTGATCCCCTTGCCTTCAGTTCTAATCCCTCATCAATCTCGTAAGAAAATCAAAGTGAGTAATGGAGATTCGACTTTAGTTCCAAATGTAGCTAAAAACGAACCTCCAATACTCACTTTGATTTTCTTATGAGATTAACGACGAGGTGGAACGATAACTTATTTCTTTTCTTTGAACACATGGGAAACTGTTTATACTTTAATTAGAATTAAAAGAAAAAAAAAATCATCTTTAAATTTCCGTCTAGAATAATTAAAGTGCGATAATTTTTACTTTTCACTTCAATTGGGTTGAATATTGTGATTTGAAAAGTTGAGCTCCCTTCTAATTTAAAAAGCAACAAAGAACTAAACTTCAAACTATATCACTCCACAAATTTATGTATATCTATTATAGGTTAGTGGAGGGACGAAGTGGCCTCATTTTATCTATAAATCGTGTTAAATATTAAGGCCCAAATAACATTAAGACCTAAAGAAGAATCTAGAAACTAAGGGTCAAAGAAAACTCTAG
>JBBMKA010005471.1:0-11469 GCA_037833695.1 Sechiopsis laciniata | reverse complement strand
AAATAATTTGAATAAACTTTTAAATCTAAATTTTAATGTTGAATAAATTGTTTGAAAAATATAATTAAAGATGATTTTGGAAAACGAGGCAAAGAAAGAATATGCGAGGATTATTGTTGGAGAGATTAAGTTAATCAGTCCACCAAACAAAAATTGGAGAGATAAAGTTAATCTAGATTAACTTACTACTCACACCAAACACGCCCATAATGTACGTTCTTAAAGAAATATGAAACACGTGATGGATGATCATAGAGATTAGTGGAGGGTATGACCCTGCAAAATTTTAGAAAATTAGGTATTTTACATGTTTAAATATGTCAAATTTACATTAAATCTATAGTTTTGTCATAGGTGGCCTCCAAAAAAAAAAATAGTGTTTTTTTATAAATAAAATTATTATTGTTGTTGTTTCTACACAATTTTGGGCTCTATATGATATAAAATTTGAATAAATATAAGTTTAAATTTCAAATATAAAAAAATTGAAAAACAAATAGTTATCAATAAAATTCATAAATTAGAACTTTGATATTTAATGATTATGACTTTTTTCATAGTGTTCCATCTAGACTTAATCCTCCATCGGTAAACTGTCATAGAATGACTTAATCGTCAAGAGAAACTAGTAGAATCGGGAGATGATGGATTGAATTTATTGTGGCCACATACTTAACTGATTTTCCACGAATTTCATTGACATTAAAATATTGTATCGTCGGGTAGCATGTCACATGACAATAATCAAAATGCACGTAAGCTATTTCGAACAGTCACATAGATATTTTAAAACTAAAATTAAAAAAAAAAACAAAAAAACAAAAAAAAACAAATCCCCCCACCATGTGTAATTTCTCAATGACCACTAATTTATGCTCAATTAGTTTAATGAACAAATATATGAATAAACATGATATCATCTCAGCCTATATCATAAACTTCAACAAATTTTGATTATGTGATATTTGGTCTTATAAGACTGCACTGCATTTGGGTTTCTTGGTTTGGTTCGTAATAGTGCATTCTCTTTGGATTACTCAGAACATAAAAATATATAGTTTGGAGCAAAATAACAGTGTTCCTAGTAAAGGACCATGGATCAGTAAGTATATACAAGCTAAAACTAAGAGGAAAATAAGAGAACTAAATTGGTCAAAATTATAATCGAAACATATAGTAAAAGTTTTACTAAATCCTCGTTTGATAACTATTTGAATTTTGAATTTTAGTTTTTGAAGGTCTACAACAACAACTTTACCATATGTTTTATCTTACATGGACATCTACCTCTCACCTATATTTGTAAAAACCAAACCAAAATTTGAAAAGAAAAAAAAAAACTTTGAAGAGTTTGTTTTTGTTTTTAAAAGTTAATTAACATTCACTTACTTTCTTAAGAAAAGATAGATATATTATATGAAAGATGAAATACATCATAAAAATTTGAGTAAGAATAACCTTAAATTTAAAAAATCAAATGGTTATCAAACCAAACTTAACCAAACCAATCGGTTTGGGCTAACTGGAGCTTGTTTAGGATTGTCAATTTAACCGACCCGTTTGGGCTAGCTAGAGCCCGTTTAGGAGTGTCAATTTTCTTTAGTTTTTCTATCAAATCATTAAATGGTGAAATATTTTTAATTTTATTTTACGTTATTTTTTAAGTTTGTAAAAGTTTCTTTTTACTTCTTAAATTTATTTCATTTTAGCATATCAACTTTCAATAATCTATATTTTCAAAATAAAAAATCTTAAAACTTGTCTTAATATTAAATTTGAAATTAATATTAATTGAAATTTGTTTAATAATGCTATGCTAATAATTTCATTATAATCAAACAAAATGTTAATATATTTCTAAAATTTACAAAGCAAGATAAAGGACCAATTTTATTTTACTTATTTTTAAGTAAATGACCGAAATAGAATAAATATCAAAGTTTGGTTCTTAATAGATACCATTTCGATTTTTTTTTTCCTATTTTTGAAAATTAATATGTTTGGTAAGCAATTTTGTTTTTTGATTTTTAAAATTTTAGAAACATTTTTAAAATAGAAATTCTTTAAAAAAAAAAAACTTTTAAAATATAGTTTTCGTTATTTTGGGGGAAATACAAAAAAAAAAGGTTCCAACGTTGGCGTTGGGGATCGAACATACAATCTAAAAGGTATTAAGCTTATAGAAACCTATGGGCTACTCTCGCATTTCATATTAAACTTGTTTCATACTATATTACAATAATGTTTTATAATCAAATAATATTCCAAATAAATATTAAAATCTAGCAATAATTTGTAATTTAACTATTATAATTTCAAAAGAGAAAAAAACTTACTTTTTATTATGGTTATAAATATTTTTTTTGTATTAAAAAGTAAGAGCATAGCTCTAATGCCGTTGAGTAACTTTTTTTTTTTAAGTATAAGTTAAGTTGGGAGAAGATGATTACTAATACCGATTTCTTAATTCATTTTCATTCTATGGTCACGGATTCGATCCATTAAGTAATTATTCTAGTTGGCATAAATAATTGATCTTATAATCATATAGTAAGAGTCACCGATTGAGTTGCTCGTCAATATTAAATAGTAACTTCAATATTTATATATTTTTAGTGTTGTAACTTTATAATTACACTTATATATATTAAAAAGAGAAATTGTATTCAATATATCATTCTCACAAAATAATTACAAATGGAAGTAAATTTTAAATTATTATCATACATGGTCGTTATTACATTTTAATATTAATATTAATACAATATAAGATCGAAGTATACATTAATATCGTTGAGCTATTGTTTTTGTTGACAAAACATAGCTTAAATTGCTTAAATACGTGACTTGAACTCATAATTTTTTTTAATCATGTGAATATATTAATACATCTAAACTACTTAGTCTTGTAGTGGTTATTAAAATATTTCATCTATACTTTCAAAAAAATAAAATAACATAAAATCACATTCGAATAAAATGAAAAATACAGTTATAGATTATACAATGGAAAGTTTGTCCAAAAAAACTATGGAAATACTTCAAATGCGCTTTATATATATATATACATAGTTTACCGCCAATGTGTAAGAATATATATTTTTTTTTGTAAGTTCAACTATTTAATTCCAGTCTTATATTTTAATAAAATTTTAAATTGCTCAACACACTAATTCTAAAAATTAAAAAAAATTAAAAAAAAACTATATTACATTATTTATCAATTTTAAAGCGATATATACATGTATGTAGGTCTATTTATTTATTTATTGGAATTTTTATTGCATAAAAAATGCACGAATAACATAAATTGTCTTTTATAAAAAAAGTTTATTGAAAGAAATATATGTCTCTATGAAATGATGAAAATATCGACACTTAAAATTAAAGTCAATCGAGAACAATTGATTGAAACACATGTAAGTTAAGTTTGATTGAAAGAAAACTAATTCTAAAATATGAATAAAAAAAACTAAAAAATATAGAAGCATTTTAGAGAAAATGCTATTACTAAAATTATAGAGGTAAACATTGTCTATCTATAACAAATTTAAATTAACACCAATTTTAAATTTTATTAAAATTACATAATTAAAATTGGGCCTGCATGTAATATGACTAAAGACAAAAGAAATCCTAATACCAAAACGACATTTAAAAAAAAAAAAAAAAAAAAAAAAAATCCCCGAAAAAAATAAATGAGTGAAAAATGCTAAAAATAAACAAAATCACAATAGCTCTGAACTTCATAGCCTGAGCTTGAACTTACAGCTGCTGTTCTTAATCACAATATCATTATTTGCCGAAACGCTATCAACCAACAATCTGCAACTCGCCATGAATTTCACCTTCATCAGCTTCAATCTCCCAAGCTCGATCCTCACCGGCTGTTTCACGATCAGATTCATCGGAATATTCCCGCTCCGCCGCTGCTCCTCCTGCACCGCCGTCACCAGAGCGGTGGCGTTTTCCGTAACCCCGACCAGCGGCACGCTCAGCACCGTCGTATTCCGGCGACCTTGGTAAAACACCGGCAAAGCCCCTTCGCACAGCTTCGTTTCCGTGTACCACGCGCTTATGTGGCTCCCTCCTTCGTAATAGATCCCGATTTTCTTGTTAGGGTTTCTCGCCGTCAGCGTTAGGTTGAAATTCGCCTGCAATTGGTCGTTTGCGCTTAACGCGAACTGGGTTACTTGCAATTTGTCGACGGAATACTCCGGTAATTTGGGCCGGAATACCAGGAACAGGATTCCGGCGACGATTCCGATCAAAATTAAAAGGAGGAGGAGAATTGAAATCGTCCAGCATAGGCATCTGCAGCAACAGCTTCGCCTCTTCTTTGGTGGCTTTGAGTGCATTACTGGAATCGTTCGCCGGAACGATGGATATTTGACTGCCGTCGCCGCCGTGCGCGGCGGTCCGGCGTCGGATTTCTCTGTTCCGCGCGGTACTAAGGGATCGGTGGGAGCTGCCGACGGCGGTGCCTCGACGTCGTGGATTGGATGTATTTTCTGATGCTCCGCCATGGATGGACGGCGGCGGGATTAATTGAAAGGTACGAAATCGGAATTTGAAACTGTTGGAGAAAATTAAATTAGAACAAAATTTTGGTATGGAATTATGAAATGGTTTATAGAACATGAAGTTCATATGCATTTATAAGGTATGCAGATTTTGGATGCTTAATAGTAAAATCTTGACTTTTGGTTTTGGGATGTGGCTTTCTGAGAAGGAAACTGGAAAGAAAAGGAAAAAGGAAAATAAAATAAATATTCGTATTTTAGTGATGATGTTAATTGTAAATGTTGATTAGTTAATTGTTGAAAATTAGTATACCACTTTTTGCTGAAAATTATTTGAAGAAACTTAGAAGGCGGGAACGACCAGAATTAAATTACAAATTGAGAAAAGCTTCCTAAACATTTGTGCATAAATACATATATACATTTTTTTTAAATAAAAAATTTTATGTAGGGGTTTGAAAACCTATGAAATCGATTAGAACCAAATTGATTCATTGAATTGGTTCGGATTTGTATTATAATAGTGGATATATCGATTTTTATTTGGAGAAAAATGAAAGTTTTTAGATTGGTTCGGTTTTTAATTGTAAAAACCAATAAAAATCGAACCGAACCAATATTGATTTTTTTTTTTTATATTAATTTTACTTTTTATTGGTAAATAATTAATTGTTTTTGTTTATTTTATGATAGATATTAGAGATTTTTTTCATAAAAAAAAACATTCAAACAGAGGTTTTAAATAAAATAGTAAAAAAAATAAAATAAAACCGTAGAGAAAAATGAATCGAAAAAATTTGAGCAAATGATTTTGTTTTTTTTTTTATCGTACCTTGGTTCAATTCCTCTTTTTGACAAATTAATTGGATCAGATCGATTCTCGATTCGGTCTAAAAACCAAGTAGAATAAAATCAACAATTTTATCTTTTATTGAACTTTAGTTCGGTTTTACTTTTTTGTCAAATCGATTGTATCGATTTGATTCTCGATTTAGCCACAGAAAAAATCGAAGAAATATCACCCCTAACTATTGTCAGTGACATGTGTTTTCAAGTAAGTTCTCCTATACATAAAATTTCTCTTATAAATTTAGTTGGATTTGGGGCAATTTCATTTCTATTTTATGTCTACAATAAACTAAACTAAAATAGTAATAACAATAAGACACTTCCACAAATTATATATATGATTAAAAAAATATATATATAAAATAGGCATTTAATAATCACACTTGTATTTTTTTTAATTTTAAAAAGTGATCAACTTATATTTTTATTTTAGAAAAAATAACGTTTTAGTTCACGAATTTGAGTTAGATTGCATTTAGGTTTTGTCTAAAACAAGTTGCATCTAGGTTCCTGAGTTAAACTCGATAAATATACATTTTTATTGGTTTGAAAACTCAATTACTCTAAATCCAATGCTACCTAATTCAATCTCGAGTAACTTAAAATGTACTTTTTTCCTTAAAGTTTATTTTACAAATATGAGTTACAACCTTCTTTTTTTTTTTTTTTTTTTTGAAATAGGTTACAACTTTTAGTTGAGAGGTTATTGTCGTAGGTAATTTTTTATTATTTTATTTAATATTTTTTTGAAGGTTAAAATCATTTTAATATCTAAACTTTGAAATTTGCTCTATTTAAATTTTGAAGTTTTTAATATTCCATTTTAATATTTGAACTTTAAAAAATATTCAAAATTGATTTTATTTAAGAGAAAGGGGTTGTGAAAAGAGAAAAGTATACTTCTCTAAACAATATGAATTAGTTTTAAACTTTTTTTTTCTTTTAATTTTAGGATTAATTTGAGAGTTAAAAGATCAAAATACAACCAAAATTAAAGTTAAAATGATTAAAATTAAATACTTAACTATGATAAATACTCTCTTATATATTAATGTACAATGTGACTCTACTTATATACATATATTTTATGTCGTATGCAATTTTTTATAAATACATATTAAAAAATAAAAAAATAAAAATTCTGTGGCCCCATCTCACTAATCACTAAAATGTATACTGAAGTGTTTTTCTTTAAATATCAAAGATTAAAACGGAATTAATTTCAAAGTCCAAGAACCTAAATAATATTTTAACGTTTTTATTTTTTTTGGCAATTTTAAACTGATAAACTTGGTGTATCAGACATTTTGAATGATACAAATAAGAACCAAGTCAATAGAAGACACGGAGCAAAGAAACTTTCAAAGTCATTTAATTTGAATACATATATTTCTAGAAGCATCTGAATATATAAAGTTGATAATGTGAACATAGGTATATTTTAATTTTGTTTAAAAAAATAATATACCTTCGAATTATATATACCAAATAAAGTTTCAATATCTCAAACGTGTGTGATCATAAAGGGGCTGTTTGTTTGGCATATTTAAGAAGGATTTAGTTGTATGATTTATTAACTTTTCTTCGAAAATTTACATCTAAACGTGTTTTTACTAATTCTTCCTCATTTTAATTTTTAAAAATAACTCTCATATGTAACCATTCATTTTTAATTATTCATTTATAACTACTCAATCATTTCTAACCACTAATTTTTTATCATTCCTTTTAAATCAATCAAAATAATTCATTTTAATAATTTTTTTAAAATAATTTCTTTTTTAACTACTAAAAATTATTACTCATTTCAAATTTACATCCAAACAAGGTTTTGACTTTAACTCATATACACAAAAATTACATACAAACAAATTTTTGGCTACAACTCTCACTTTTTAACTACTCGATATAATTCCTCAAACTAAATTCTATCTAAATATATCAAACAAACACCCCATCATAATGTTTAAATGGTAGGTCGATGTCGCTATCTAATAGTTTTATTGTGTTTTAGTGTCAATTAATACTAATAATTTAAACTAATAATTTAAAAGGTTGGTTTGTTGAGGAGAATAATTTTTGGGTGTGGAATTGTATTAAGGGAATAATGTGGAATAATATTTAAATACTTTAGTTATTTGGGGTGGGAAAAGGGGGAGAGTATATAATTGAAAAGTAGCTCACCATTTCTAAATAAAAAAAAAGAAAAGAAAAGAAAAGAAAAAATAAATGAAAAGTAGTTCACCGAAAAGAGAGATAATTTATGTTAGTGTGTTGCGATCTCTTTCATGACGATGGTCGAATTATGTATATTAATTTGTTATAAAATTTACATTAGATAAAATAACTTTCCATATAACTAAAATATTGGTTTGAACGTCCTTTTGACTAATATTCCGCCACTCCTTTTATTTATAGAGAGAAAAATGATACAATGTAATTTCTTAAGAAAATGAGCGAGAAGCATATGATATGGACAGATTTTAAATTTTATTTAAAGTATATAAATTAAAATTAGGAGTTTAAAAATATAATAATTAATATTTAAAATATAAAAACCGAAATATATTTTAAATTAAATTGCTATTTGATTTTATGTTTTTTTTTCTTAATACATAAGGTTATTTGACGGTCAAGAAATACCATAGCTTCACAATATTTATGTGGGTTGTATGTAAATTATAAGGTCACAAATTTGAATCTTCCAACATTTAATTGTGGTTGAATAAAAAAAAAAGTTGTTAAATTGTTTTTTTTATAAATAAAATCAATATTCGGTTGTGTTCTAGAAAATGAAAACTACATATAATTATTTGAATTTATTTTATTTTCTTGGTTAAAAAAGGTGAATTTATGACCACTACGACAGATGTTGAGCGACATCACTGTACACCGAATGACAAAAAAATTATAGGTTCGAAATTCCTCACATTCGATTGTTGTAATCTAAAAAAGAAAAAAGGTATATAAATTTTATAGTTAATTGTGCACGCGTAAACTATTTTTAATTTGTTTTTTGTGAATGAAAGTAGATAATGGTTGCAATTTAAGTTTGTATCTTTCGACTCTAATTGTTGTTCGAAAAATAAGTGATAGGGAGTGTTTGTTTGACATATTTAGGTAGGTTTTAGCTTACTGAGTTATATTGAAGAGTCATATTGAGTAGTTAAAAATTGTGAATTGTGTCAAAAATTCGTTTGGATGTAGTTTTTGTGTAGGTGAGTTAGAGTTAAAATCTTGTTTGGATGTAGATTTAAAATGAGTAGTTATTTTTAGTAGTTAAAAAAGAAATGATTAAAAATGAATGGTTAAAAATAAATTTTTTTGATTGATTTGAAATGAATGATTGAAAATTGGTGGTTAAAAATGATTGAGTAGTTATAAATGAATGATTAAAAATAAATGGTTAAAAATGAGAATTATTTTTAAAAATTAAAATGAAGAGTTAGTAAAAACTCGTTTAGATGTAAGTTTTCGAAGATGAGTTAATAAATCATAAAACTAAATCCTACCTAACAATCCCTAGAGTTGATTGTATATGTCCACTATTCAAATTTTTGTTCAATTATAAGAGATATTATTTATCGATTCTCAAAATTGAATTCATAATTATAGTGTTGAATTAAATTACTAAAAAAGAACTACTAATCCTTTGAATTGAATGATAGGTACAAAACTTATAATTTATCTGTTATATTTATTATAAACATCATTAAAAACAACGTAATATACACGTGGAGGGAAATGGAACGCGTCAGGTTCCATAAGTCACTTAGAAGAGATAGAAGTCAGGGAAGGCTGGCGCTGCTCCAATTAAAAGTTGTCCTTTTATTTTATTTTTTAAACCCATATTGAAATAATTTATAATTTATAGTAATAAATGTAAATCTTTGTTACCTTTGCTTTTGAATTATTTTTCCCTTTTTTGAAATTAGGGTTTGAATTTTGATCACCTAATATAGTTGACTTTAATATAGACGGCATAGTATTCTTCTGGTTACGCCTCTTCACATGTCCATATCAAGATCACTATATATATATATATATATATATATATATATGTAAATGCATATATGCATTTTGAAAATTTCAAATAAATAGTTTTTAAGTGGTTGACGATATAATGACCTAATTCATATATCACTTAAATTTGAAATATTCAAATTCCACTATTTTTACTTTTGATCAATAAAATGACTCCTATTTCAATATTTCAATACACGTAGGATATTTTTAAATATGTATTTAATTTAAATTTAGTTGGAATTTGATAAGATGTTTTTTGGTTTAGATTTTTAAATTTTTTTTTTTTTTAAATGTAATTTCAATGATTGTATCAAAAGTAAACTTGATTTTTTTCATCATTTTTTTTCTTCTCATACACCTTCTTCTAGGGTAAAGAAGTGATCAAGACAATGCTCCTTCAACAACTTTAGTGACTTGCTTCCATGCATCGTCATTATGAATGATGATCAACAGCAAGTTTTTTCCAAAACATCACCATTTGGCATCGATATGGAATGCCTCTTGATCTCCCACTCCCCTTTTTGTCATGTGCCCGTTCCAATGTAGATTCCTCAGCATATACAAATTCTATCTCTCAATTGCGTGGTTAATTCATGAGATAATTTCTCGGATTTACAAGCCACCTTTCTCTTTTAGGACTTAAAGTTGATGTTTAACTTCAAGAGAGATCTAAATGTACATTCACAATATTATTTTATTGTAAATAATATAAGAACATAACTCACAACTTCTATAACACTTTTATCTTAATTAATGAAAATGTTGTATTTACTAGCTATCTAAAAAAGGGTAAAAATAATAATTTGATGTCGGAATATTTTCTTCAACTCATATAGAAAGCTCATGCAAAGATTACTGTTGCTCTCCAATAAAGAAAGTGCAGATTTTTGCACATATATGCCATGTTTTTCTCAACTTATTTCAGAGTTACTGATTGGACTCAGATTCTTGGGTAGCAGCTTCAACAGTTTTTAACTTTGAAACCTGAAACATGGCCACATGGATGACCCCTGTCAACAAAGAGGCTATTAGAGAATATGAGGTTCTACATCAAAACGATTTGGCAATGAGGGGAATAACCCATATCAATTATGAGATCCTAACACGCCCTCTCAAGATTGTGCCTCTTTTGAGCTTACCAATCTTAAATTGAATCTCAATTTCATTTTTATTGGACCGATACCCGTTTGGACTCTATGGACTTTGATACCATATTAGAGAATATGAGGTTCCACCTCAAAATCAATTGGTAATGAGGAAAGTAACCCATATCAATTATGAGATCCTAAAAGAGACATTCCAAATTAATCTGTTAGGTTTGACCTTAAAAAAATGTACAAGTTTTACTTGATGAATGTTGAATTTTGAAGTTATTTACACTATGCCAATCGCGTTGTGCCACAAAACAAAATACAAAAGCTTATTAATTTAGGTCCATAAGAATGGCAAGAAGTCAAAATATTTTTTTTATGAGGTTCTACGTATGATGTTGGTTGAAATGCACTGAATTAGTTATATGGCATTCCAAATGACTAACGACCCATTTGATTTCATTTTTTATTTTTATTTTTTTGAAAACAAATTTATTTGATAACCAAATTTGGTTGTTGTTTTTAAAATTTTTAAAACATTTTTAAATATTAAAGAAATTCTAAAAACTAAAAAAAGTACTTTTTAAAAACAAGTTATTGTTTTCGTTTTTTAAAAAAATGTGAAAAAATAAAAAAATAAATAGTAAAAAACTAAAAATATCAAAATAAAATGTGATGTTTAAACGGTTATCAAACATGTTTTTTGGTTTTTAAATTTTAAAAATATAAAACTAAAATTAGTTATCAAACACATACGGTTTTTGTTTTTGTAGTGCAAAATTGCTAGATCTATACTCTAAATCAAAGATAGCAAATGATAGATCTAAACCAAATTGAGCAAATACAGATGAAATCAAATCAATAAAGAAGGAACAAATAGAGAAGAGAGACAAAGCACACCAGATTTAAGTGGTTCGGGAACGTCCCTACTCCACTGTTGTGAATCAATTGAGCTTGATCGATTCACCCACAAATGCCAT
>JBBMKA010005470.1:0-11472 GCA_037833695.1 Sechiopsis laciniata | reverse complement strand
CATTTTATCTGTTTTACTCCCATGCATGCTGAGTAAGGACCGGTTTAGGACCACTTTTCGGGTCGGGTCCTTACATGATTTATCTATCTAGTCACAAGTTACAATTCATATCATTTTTTTAAAACCCCACACTTTCATTAATTAAACCAAACCAGATAAAGCATTCAACTTCTAATAGTCTTCACATTTTTGTAAGCTTTATATATGAAGTTGATTAGGATAACAATTTTACTTTTTTGCTCTTGAGAGGTCACGTTCTTAAACTCATCTAAGTTATGAGTTAGACTCTTGGAAGAGTTTATTTTGAAGGAGAATAATCTTTCACTTGCATACAACTTGTTTAGCAGATCATTTTTGTCAAATACGACATAAAACTTCTGTCAAATCTTGTAAATTAAATATTCATCTATCACTTATTTAAAGACAGTAACTTTTTTTAGTACCTCTAAAGACAGTATCTAGTTCAGCATGATGATTGTGGTGGCCACATTCTTCATCTATTGCTTTTGAACATCAATGATTGTTTCAAAAAGTTATCTAAGATATCAATGATTGAGCTTTCTAAGATATCAAAATAATTTTCATATTTTAGACCATAATGAGAAATCATTTGATCCATTGAACTTGTCAACCTCGTACTTGGTTGTTGTAGCCATGATCATCATTTACTATAAAAATCTATAAAATTTCGAGAACTCAAAACTTAAAAGTTTGTATACTCAATGATATCATATTGCTATTACAAAGGCCCAAAATTTAACTTCGAAAATTGAGTTAAGCTTACCTGTGGCCCAAATTGCATGGCTCAATTCCTTAGCTTGTTTTGCGTGTTACGATGCATGTATTAAGTGAGGTTACACCAATTAAAGTCAATAAATAACATCGATTGGCTTCAAATAATGATAATAATTGAATTCTATTGATTAAATTCATTTAATAATATTAGTTGACTTCAAATAATGACATTGATGTTACTCATTAAAATATACTCATTGATTAGACGAAGGTGAATGTTGCTCCACTCTAATTATATTTGTTATATTTTTGTATCAACTTTTATCAATAACTTCAATTCATATCTCTAATTGAATAAACACACTCATGCTCATTGACTTCACCTAGTGTTTGGATTGACTTCTATCAATAGAATTCAATTAGATAATTTCAATAAATTTATTACTACATATGCAAATCTGTTCAAAATGTGACAAAATTGCATTATTATTGGTAAATTTTAAATAATTTCCTACCTTCTCCAAAAAAAAAAAAAAAAAAAAACAAAAAAAATCCTAATATTTTAATTGCCTTATTGTGTGTATGTATTATATAAAAAATTTCAAGATTTGAAGTGAGGGTCTTGCTTGTTGACAGACACAGCGCTGAAGCTTCTCCAGAGCATTGAGAGTGACACTGGCGAAACTCAGATCTGAATCCATCTCCAAGATCTGAAACTTCATTCCATCTCGGAGGAGTCTTCATAGACTGTAAGCTCTTAATCTCTATAAATTGTTCTTCATTTCGCATTCTCATTCACATTCTGTGCTCTAATTTGCATTCCTTTGATTTTTACTGTTTGAAATTGATATCTTAACTCTCTAGCCTGCAAGGCTTTTGATTTTGTATGCTAATAGTGTGCGTGTATTCTGATTCTTGGAAAATTTACGAGTCGGTTGTTTTGGCTTTGAGGCTTATTGGATAGGAATTACGGGGTTTCTGTGTTGTATACCGATTTGGATTCCGATTTTTTATGCTCTATTTCTTTTCGGGTTTTATTGATTTCAATTTCGTTGCTTAATTATTAAGTTGTATGATTGGTTCGCAGTACCTTTCTGATGAAGATAAGTAGAATTTATTTCCTGTGAACTTTGAATTTCGTTTGCTATTTTCTTTCTTTCTCTGTATTTATTATTTATTTTATCGTCTTATACTAGAAACCTTATTTGTTACCTAATTTATTGCAATTTAATCTTAAGGCAATGGGGTTTTGAAAAAGAATTACTAAAAATTGTTGAGTACTTGTAACTCCTGAGCCATATCAATCCAATTCCATATGCAAATTAATTTATTAGTCGTTCAGCCTTTGAAAATTTAATTTATTTTGATCATTTAAATATCCTTTGGCTCAATGATTTTGATAATTTGATGCCAACTTCGAAATGGGTTATGGATTCTTGGCTCAATTTATTAAGTTGGCTGAGGTGGTTTCTACTCAACCATGCTTAGTAGGTTGGTATTGCTTCTCAACACTCATTGGGTCTAAGAGTTAAACGATGACATACCTTGTGAATTTGCCTTGTTGGTCCAGAAATCTTGAATTCTCAGGGCATTTGAAAATGCTCATAAACAAAAAAGGCATCTTGCAAAATGCTGAAATGATTCTAGCAATTTCAACAGTACTGTGTTTTTTTGGTAGTAGCTAAGACGTAGTGTCTACTGAGAATTTATGATTATTACTTTTGACACGTGTGAGCTATTTCATTTTTACTACTAGTGAACCAGCAAATATGTCTGTCCGTGTCTCTTTTTCTGGTGTGGAGTTCTGACTTAATTGGGGCACAAGTGAAACTATCTACATGGAAATAGGGTCATCAAATGTTGATGGAGTGTGGCTTTGCAGGTTTCTTACTATCACAAAACCATGTCAAGAAGGCCAGTAAATCCTTCTCGACGTCTTGTTGATGGTGGGAGTCTTCCATTTGTCGGCATAATACATTCCAAGACACGCTCATCGCCTTTGCTAACCGTAGGGATTGTTGTGGTACTTTTCTTTGGCTAATATCTTCCTCGTCATTTCAATCTTCCTTCTCTTCTTGCTCTTACAAAGAAGTATACAGAAAATATCTTTGAAGCATTGAGGTTCATTTTTTCCTTGTTGACGGTGTAGACAGGTCAAATGTGGAGAAAGTAACTGAAAAGAGAAAACCTATCACCTCCTCATCTCCTTGGAATAAATAGGCACTGACTTCTTCTGTTTAAAATTTCAGGGTGCAATTCTTCTTATTGGATTCTGTTATCATCAGTCAGGTGTTTATTTTATCTCTCATCTTAATGACTTTTAGTTAAAAATCTATCTTTCTCCCTTGATTATCACCACCATCATCAATGTGTTGTCTATTTGTTGTAGGATTCTAGATAATCGTTTTCTCTGTTACTTTAAATGAAGTTATGTTCACAGAACTATGAAATGCGAACCCTTTATGAAGTTTTCATTGATATGCCTACTGATGTTATATTTGGACATTATTCGCACAAGTTGGTCCGGGCAGTCACGGATATAAAAAAAAAACGTTATATTTGGACATGCACTTTCCACTCATTGACAAATGACAACCATTCCTTTTGTGATACAACCCAAACTTGATTCTTTATTTATTACAGTGATTTCCATATAATTCTACATCTCCAATTTTGAATTTATAGCTTTTAGTAGTACTGCAACAAATTGACTGCTGCTCCTCCTTATATTCTTATTTTGGTCACAATCTGCTGCAAACATTGTCTTTCATTACAGAGTACTGTCTGAGAAATACATTTGGTCGACCTGTAATTCTACATTTGGCCCCATGATTGGCTTCCCCTTTTTTCTCTCCCCCTCTCTTGTTTGTGTGTTTTGCTGTATTTTTCATTCAATCAATGAAATGTTTTGTTTCCTATCAATAAAAACTACCATAAAAAAAAAAAAAAATGTAAATCAGGAAAGATATTTAGTCACTGGCATGGTCAAGTACAAATGTGCACCTAAGGCACCGACTCTGACTGTCATTTTCCTTCGCCCCTTACTGCCCTTTTGACCTATTTCAGGATCATATTCTACTCTGTCTCTATATTTGAGTGTGGATGGTAAAATTGATGAAAGAATCTACCCATAAAACTTACAAGTTTGAATCTTCCCACCTCAAATATTGTTGAATTAAAAAAAAGTCATTGATCTCTAACAATGCTTGCTTGCTTTAGTTTGTTGGGAAAGAGACAGACCACTAGCTCTAGCTGAACTCAAACAAATTCAAAATGGATATCTTCTGCTAGCAAAACTGAAACTGGTAGCAAAGAAGTAAGAAAAAGAGGGTGTGCATGTTTTTGTAATTGTAAACAGATGTGTCAACTAGGCTGATATTTTTTTATCCATTTTTTTCATGTTGATAATTGAAAATACGCAGTTGCTGATGGCTTGTGGTGATTTTTTTTTCTTCTTAAAGTAATTACTCTATTTGTTTGCTTATTCATTGTCAATTTTCGTGACAGGTGGATCAAGAAGCAATATAGAGGCTGTGAGTAAAGTTGAAGGTGAGTATATTCTACATTTTCTTTTTGTTTTTTAGTAAGGTTTAGTTTGACCAAATTATCGAGCCTGGTATGCAATTGATTTATTGATGGGGAGGTACGGTAGGGTAGTTATTAGTATCGTTTTTTCCATTAGGCATTAAACTAATCAACATGACTTGACCACTGGATATTGAAACTATAGTTGTATTTTCTATATTAGAAAATATCTGGATACATTCTACATTGTTCAATTATGAAGCGCAGGTGACATGTTAAAATGGCTAGACAGCCGCAAGGGTTGGTTGTAGTGGGTAAAAGTTTAATTAATCTGTCCAAATGGTAATGAGAACATAGTGCCCGGGGGTCTAGATATTCGATACGAAATTTAATTCATTCATTGACTATCAATAATTAACGGGTAGTGTCAAGTTTTCAAACCGAATGAACATAATGGTAACCTTGGAATGAGAGATTGGACCATTGGTATAATATCTTTTAGCTTCTTTGAAATGTTTTTCTTTACATGCCGTGTTGAAAAACTTAAATTAGATTCTACGTTTCTCTTTGGGTCTTAGTTACAAAGTTTTTTTGTAATTACCCTTAGGAGTAATTTTACTATTATTCAAAATAGAAAAGTTTCTAGATTGAAGATCAAGGTCTCTCATGTTTTCTGGGGCTGCCTTTTTGTATGTACCCTCATTAGAATAATAGTATATATATATATATATATATTTTAAATATATCCGTGAGTGTTTGGACCAGCTTACACGCACCTCGACTTTTCTTACGGGATATAGTACCTGACCCTACAGTATTTCGATGTCATAAAAATCTGTAAGAAATTAATTCCTAGGTAGGTGCCTATTATGGACTGAACCAAGGTTGTTAAATCGTAAAACGAAACGCGTATACGAAATCTATTTTTAATGAAACGTGCATAATAAATTTTAATTTTATATGTAATATTTAAATATAAATATAAATAAAGTAGATAAATAATAATTAAATATAAAATCACTTTAAAATATAAAACACAGAATTCAATATTTTCAAGAAAATTAAATATCTCGTAAAATAATTGCATATTATTAAATTTAATTATATTTTAATATACAAATTTAGTTATTAATTATGATAATAAAGAAATATAATAATAAGATTAAATTAAACAAGGCGATTTTTGGAGGAAAGGCAAAAAGACATCTAACTCATAATTTTTTTTTAATATGCAATAAATGTAAATAGTCAAATCACTACTTTCCATCCTATTGCACGATAACCAATGAATTTCATTAATGATTTTCTATTTCCTTATTATATAAAATAATTATTTTGTTACCTTTCTTCTTCCACAACCACTCTTTTCATATATTTTTTTTCTTTTTCTTTCTGGTTCTGTAACTAAGATTTCTGGCGGAGACCCACCTTAGACTTCACAAATTGCAACGTTCCGATACAAGAACGAAACGTTCGATTCAAGCACTTGAATTGTACGATATGGGTGAAATACGATTCAAACTTACGTTTTGAATCATTTTCAGTCCGTTTCGTTTCGAATCACGTGAAACGGCCGTTTTTTACAACCATGGTCTAGATATTGACCATTTAACTATGCCTTCAACTTTAGAGTCAACATATTAGATACAATCGTCAACCCTGCCATCATTTGAGGGTATGGATTTTTTATTTATAATTAACTTGTTCATGATGTGTGACCAACTGCTCTCTCTGGGTCTCTTTCCACTTTTTTGATTTTTGAGTAACGTTCTCTCCCTCTCACACACGCATTTCGACGCTCTCTGGCCTCTCATGCTCTATTTTTTTACTCCTTCTGTCTGTCTCTTGGCTCCTCCCTATGTTATTTCCTCAATTTTGATTCTGGCCTTTCCTTTTGTCTAGCCCTCCCTTTGTTTGTTCAATTTAACCTTCCCCTCACTCTCTCTCTCACACACACACGAGATCATTTTCCCCTATGTCTATTTCTTGTTTGTATGTTTTTCCTCTCTTTTGGTTCTTGACATGCTCATCGCTCATTAGCTTTGCTTCTGATTGAATTCAAATCTCCTCTCGGTTTCATGCCTCCCAAACCAAGCTCCTTTATTTAATTTGAAAGAAAATATATTCAAATAATTGCATAGATGTTGGTTGTAAATGTCTTAATTATGAACGATTTTGTTTTATTCTTTCCTTTCTTGTATTGAACCTTTCTCTTATATAAAGGGGTATCTTACACTTAACTCATTGGAATACAAATATATTTTATTCCATTAAAATTAAGATGGTATCATAGCAAGTGGTCTTGGCACTCACGCTTGTTCCAAGGCTCGAACACCAGATAACAAATGATTTTACAATTAAGCTCACTCGAAGACTCAAACCTAAGACCCCAAAGCCAGAGACTTCAAGCCTTTATTAACCTCCCCAATTAATATTAATTTTCACTTGTTGGATAAATTTTTCAGCCCACAAGTGAAGGATAGTGAGTTGATATAATTAAGTTTACTCTAACCTATCTGCAAAGTTTTTGAGTTGATTAGTAATTTAGCATGATACAACAATTGGAGCCACTTATAGGACTAAAATTCTAACCCTAATTTTAATGTTGTCGTTGTTGTTCCTTACCGCTGCTGCCTTCTTCCACCAAAGCTGTGACCACCTACAAAAAGCTTAGACCACGATCTCTATTGTAAACGGCCACTCCTCAAATCATGATTCTCTGTTGTGATTTCAACTAACTACCGTTCTCTTTGTTTCATATAATCGCACTTCTCCGAGTCTCCTCGCACCGTGAACCTCTTTTAGCTTTAGATTGGGATGCTTTGAAACTTTAGGACCCAAAACCTACACTTTTTTACCAGAAAACCTGCCAACTTAAGTGTTGCTTCCATTCTGCAGCTTTGTTTACTCTTTGCATCTACGACCGTAGGTCGTGTTTCCACAACTTCTTCCACTATCTGCGGCCAATGCTGCTCTGTTCGTCACTTTTAAGTGCTCTTTGGGCCTACATCTAATAATCTTAATCCACTGTTTAAGGAATCTTCCAAATATATTAAAAAAAGAATTCTGGCCCTGTTAGACTGTCCAGTTTAGTATAGTAACTGGTTTAGAGGTCTAGTTCAAATAGCTCAGTCAGACCTGTTCAATCCTTTTTTCATTCTGGTTTAGTCTTGTTTACCTTCAGCTTTATTCAGAATCTGGTTCAGGTCAGCAGAATCACAGCATATGGCTTGGTTTGATTTATTTTACCGTTGTCTTATATCATGTCAGACAGAAAAAAGTTGATCAAATCTTAAAATTGCTACCAACCAACAGTAGATTCAATGTTTTTTTGCTAATATCTACGAAATACGTGTTTCCTCTATTTTTGCTAATTTATTTATATTTATATATTTTTAAAAACTTGTATGTGCATTGAGGCCCACACTTTTGTTTTGATGCCTTGCAGTATATCACTAGGATCTCTTCTAGCTTAACGTGTCAAATGACTTATAAACAGTGAAACTGGAAAGTAAATTATTGATTAATTTAATTTATCTTATATAGATTGATTTATTTAGTAATTATTACCACCTGTAGCAATCATAAAAGACTCAATATTCGTAATCCAAGTACCATAAGGAGGGAAAAATTGAAAACTCCTAGTTTGAAGATTACAAGCATGTATATCATATATGCAGGTGGTGCTTCGTGCACAGCAGAAATCCAACGAGCAATACCCATTCTAAAGAAAGCATATGGAGATAGCATGCGTAAAGTATTGCATCTAGGTCCAGATACTTGTTCAGTGGTGTCTAAACTGTTGAAAGAAGAGGATACAGAAGCATGGGGTGTGGAGCCCTATGACTTAGAAGATGCTGATGCCAGTTGCAGAAGCCTTGTGAGAAAGGGCATTGTGCGCGCTGCTGATATTAAGTTTCCCCTGCCATATAGAGCAAAGTCGTTTTCTCTTGTCATTGTTTCAGACGCATTGGATTACTTGTCTCCCAGATACCTTAACAGAACTCTTCCAGAACTGGCCAGGGTTTCTGCTGATGGTGTTGTTATATTTTCCGGTAAACTCCTCTCACTATGTTTATATTTATATCATTTGATCTGATTTATTTTCCTTACAACTTAAAAAAAAAAAAAAAATTGATTTAACAACATTTGAGGGTGTGAGATTTGAATCCTAACATCTTGGTTACTAGGTTTTATGCATCATGCCACTAGGGCTATCCTTTGGCTGGCAAAATGAATTTTTATTTTTTGGTGGTACAACTAATCTTGTTTACTTTTTTGAGTTACTACGACAATTGAGACAATTCAAATAGGAGGATTCAAATCTATAACCTTTTGGTCATTAGGCACACACTTGTGCAGTTAAGCTATTGCTCTTGTCGGGTACAACTAATCTTGTTGAATGAGGTGGAATTTATAGGATGTATTGCTGTAATCTTGTTATGTTGGTGGGGGAAGCGTAACACATTGGTGCCTTGTTTTTTTTTTTATAGGAAACACAAGCAACTTTATAACATGAATATTACAATACAATCAAGAACAAAGAAAGAGAGAGAGGAGAGGATAGAAAGCCAAGCATAGGGCCATAACTGAGCAAATAGGGGGCAAAGGTGAAACCATCACAAAAGCTAATAAAAGATCATCCAATAAGAAGGATTTTTGAAGGAACGGTCCAATGTTCCAACCCAAAACCAAAAGGAGGATCCAATCTATGTAGATTATGTGTTGTTGATTGATCCAAGCCTCCTAGTAGACGATGACTTCGTTGGGTAATGAACAGAGGAGCAAAGGTTAATAAGTTCTCTAGAGCTCTTCTTCTTCTTTATCTTCTTCTCTTTTTTTGCTGCTGTTGATCTCTTCACTGAGGGAATGAGATTGATGCAAATCCCGAAGTTTACAAGCTAGGGGATGAGGATAGGTAAAAGGGTAGCAACGAAGGCTGTTCCAAATCAACAATAGGGTCATCTTCGACAGCAGAGAACTCAACCTATTCACTCTGATTCTCAATGCCATCAGTTTGAGATCCCTGGAGGTCTTTCTCAACCAATTCAGTGCTGGTATAACCTTCTAATGGGAATGGCCAGAGGATCGATGACAACCGATGATTCAAAGAAGTCCCTCAGGTTGGAGAAGGACTCAGAAAGCTGAAGAAAGAGAGCTTTTTCAAACATAGGCGAGTTAGGAAGAGAGGAGAAGTCGGGGATGAACAGTACTGACATTTGATTCAGGAGGATGTTAAGTATACAATATCCTGTTTAAAGAGAGGATAAAAGATTTTTGGGGGGCTCTGTTCCTTAGCTAATCTTTTTCATTTTGATGATTGTGAGGCAGGGAGAGAGGATGAGGCCATGGTCGAAAGATAGTACTGTGGTCGAGATGGATGAGAGAAAAGCAGAGGAGCTGGAGCTATGTAAGGAAGGATGGCTTGTCTAATGTAGGGGGATTTAAAGCATGGCGAGTACTCGTTCAGTATAACTAGGGGCAAAGAGGGAAGAAAGGTTGGATAGGACAAGTGAGATGAGAGGAGAGGCATAACAGTGGGAAGTCCAAGAAAAAAACTAGTACGGTTATTAACCATTGGTTCAAGAAAAGAGTGTAAGAAATACCAGATGGCGTTTTGTTCATGCAGTTCAGAGGGGGTGAATTGATTGCTATCATTAAATGTACCTTCAATTTCACGCGTTGGGGAGGAAGTGCGTGTTATAGTGTTGCCAGAGAGACTTTGGTGAGCTGATCCCAGAATGTCGGTAAAGAGAGCCTTATTTGTTCAATCAAAATATCTGGAGAAGAAGATGATGATAGAGGAGGGATGGGCCATGAACAACAATATTGTAATCCATGTTTGATTCTCTAGAAAATAATGGGTCAATCCACACTAAAGTTGGTGGGCTGGTTGATGAGGGAAGGAGAATGGCCGCTGGTAGAAAACATATATGATTCTCCTTAACTTTGATGTGAGCTATAAGCAATTCAGATCTGGTAAGTGTCCTCTTTGCCATCTGTATGAAGCCTCCACAAGCCTTGTTAATGGTTCAGAAATTCTTCTCGTTCCATTTGTCTAGAGGAAGGTCAGGAATCCTAATCCAACCCCCATAGCTAGGGACAAAAGTAGCAGCTTGTGATTGTCATCAATTGGTGGCCTTTGTGACTTGCAAAAAGCATCATTGTATGAAGATGAGGCAAGGTTGAAAGATAGGCAATAATCTTTGGAGTCAAGGTCTTCTTTGTTGAGTTGTAAAAGGCGCTCAAGACCTAAAGGAAACTCTTCCAACCTCGCTTTCCTTTCCCAATCGAAACAAAAATTTTGTTTGCTGAGTCGGACTCGTCAACCTCGGAAATCTCTGCATTATGCCCCTTTTTGTACGATTTCTTCTGAATTCGACCAGAGACCTCTTCAATGTGGGTTTCAATGAAGAATTTGTGTAATAGGGAGCTCACATAGACGGGGAAAGCATTCTTTGAACCATGGGAGTAGAATTTTGTCGAGGACGGGGGAGAAGTGTTTTTTGTTGGTTGATTATGAGAATTGAAAGTAGCTTTGGATATGGCAGTTGTTTTGAAAAGTGAAAGTGCGTCTATCGATCGAGAAAGAATGAGTTGCGGCCATGGATGAGAGGAATTACGGTTCTTATATCTTTATTATCTTTATATTATAATATATATTTAGTTCTTATCACTTTGTTATCAGAGCATTTCAATCCATGGATCGGGGCTCGTATATTGACGCGGTGATTGAGAATTAAGTGACGAATGTTGTATTGAATTAGTGACAAAGAAAGTAGTAGAGGCATTTAGGAGATATTGGAATGAGTCGATGAAAGATGGGAAAGGGACATGAGATTCGATATTCCAACCTCTACAAGATAGTTTGGCAAGAATGAAGGACAAATGAAAGGAATATTTGGATGAAAACAAAAACAAGAAACGATGGAGAAAGAGGAGGAGAAGAAATTGAATCAAGAATCCATTTACTTGGGTAAGAAAGATCAAGAAAATCTACAATACAAAGAAGAACAGTAAAGGTGGAAGAATCGTTGATTGATGATGATTTCTAAGAAAGATGAAGAGGAAAAAGAGCTAAGGTAAGAAATTGTTGGGCTGAATATGAAGATAACAAGATATTTGTCGATCTTCAAAGATGCCCTCCAAAGTTGCAAACAAGATAGATAAGCTCTATAGAAACTTTTTATGGAAGGGATCTACTGAATCGAA
>JBBMKA010005468.1:0-11473 GCA_037833695.1 Sechiopsis laciniata | reverse complement strand
AGGAAAAAAAAAAGTAAAGGAAGGGAAAAAGGGAAAAAAAAAAAAAAAAAAAAAAAAAAAAAAAAACCCGTCAGGAAGTGGCTGGTATATCATTTCCCTGCCAAGAAATTAAGAGATTGTCTTGAAAAAAATTGTCATTTTTACTTTAAATGAATAAAATAAATCTTATACTTTTGATAATCATGGTTTAATTTGTTTTCGTTTTATGGTTTAATTTGTTTTCATTTTAAACCGGTTTAATTTATTTTTCTCTTTAAAATTATTTAACTAGGGGCTTGTTGAGTTTAATATCATATTGTAAGGGTGTGTTTGTTTTTTGTAGAAAAGAGTGGAGTGAAAAAAAATGAAGTGGTTAATAGTAGTTTAAAGTAGTTAACTACTCGTTTGGAGATTGAGGTTAATAGTAGTTGAGTAATAAAGTACTTGTTTGGAGATTGAGATTAGTAGTGGTTGAGTGATAAATTTGATGTGAAATTTGATAGAGGAGTTGAAGAATCGTTAACAGTGGTTGTTTACTACAAAAAACAAACAAGGAGTTTTTGAGAGGTGGTTATCATGTCCAAAAAACAAACACATCCTAAAAGTAACATTTAAATGGTTTAATAGAAATAGTTTTTCTGATTTCAAAAAAAAAAAAAAAAAAAAGAAGAAATAGTTTTTTCGGACACATGCAAGCTACCATGTGCTAGACTTAACGAACCCCTTCAAAATTAAGAAATGTGGAGAGTTGTTAAAAAAAAAATGCAAAGTCACGTTTTAAAACTAAGAGAAAAATTCCTAGCACATTAATAAATTATTTAAAGAGATTTAATTTTTCATAATTATAGGAGATAACAATTTATATAAAACTTTGATGATAACAATATGGAAAAATTGAGGTGAAAAAATTATATCTACCACAATATAAATAATGACTTTATTTTTTTTAGTACAAATTAGAAGAGGTGTTGAACTGGTTTACCACCAAATAATGAAACTAACACACTGATAGGCTAATATGGTCACCGTACCAACAATATACAATCAATCTAAATTCCAACAATTTAGACAAAAAATATATTCAAGCATTTTCTAAGATCTAATTAGTTCTCCAAATCAAATTACGGAATCAACAATTTGGAAACAACAAGTTTTAAAATATAGATAAAGGAATCTAAATTAATAAGCAACAAGAACAATGATAAAAAGCTTAGGGAAGAGAAATTGACACCAATGTATACTGGTTCACCTAATGATGGATATTTCCAATTCTTTTCTACCAATTGCAGGTTCTACTAAATGTCAGGAGAAATTACAAGAGTTCTACAACACTCTTCAACAAGCCAAACAACCAAAAGAAGAAACCCAAAAGGAAAGCTCTCAAATCTTTTTTTTCTTCTATGTACAAAACTCATAGTAGACACATAAAAGGCTACTGCATGCCTTCTGTTTTCTATATTTTTCATTTTTGTAACTCCCACACATCTGCACACACAACCACTTTGTTATTTTAATTTTTAACCAACCACTCACGTGGCTTCAAGAACAGTTTAAAAGAAATAAAACGAATGGATCATTTAATTCTTTGGGCTCCATATATTAACAATCTCCCACTTGGAGACAAAACAAGCAACATGTCTCCCCTGCAATGGTAGCGACCCTTCTCTAATCACGGAGAAGTCCAACTAAAGTTCCACACAACTTTAGTTTATCAACATGAACGGTCTTGGTAAACATATCAGCGGATTCTGACTTCCTGCAATCTTTTCAAGCACTAAGAGTCCATCTTCCAAAGCCGATCTAATAAAATGGTATTGTATGTGTTTCGTTCTCGAATGAAACACTGGATTCTTTTCTAAATGAATAGTACTCTGACTGTCACAATGCAAAGTTCGTTTTCCCAACTTAAAGCCAAGTTCACTCAGAAATGGCTGAAGCCATATCATCTCTTTACTTGCCTCATTAACTGCAACATACTCAGCTTCTATAGTAGAAAGAGCTACTATCTTCTGCAATCTCGATACCCAACTAATTGCAGTATTACCAAATGTAAAAACATACCCGGTAGTACTTTTCTTGCCATCTGTATCACCTACCATATCTGCATCAACATAACCCTAAAGTTTAAAATCTATTTTCTTAAAATGCAGAGCATAATCAATTGTTCCTCTCAAATATCTGAAAATCCATTTCATTGCATCCCAATGATATTTCCTTGGATTACTCATATATTGCCAACAACTCCCACTGCATGTGCAATGTCTGGTCTTATGCAAACCATAGCATACATCATGCTTCCTATAGTAGAAGCATATGGCACTCTAGTCATATGATCTTTTTCTTGCTCAGTAGTAGGTGAGTGCTCCTTAGATAATTTAAAATGACAAGCTAAAGGAGTACTCACTGGTTTTGCATTTTCCATGTGAAAATTGTTCAATACTTTTTTCACATACTCTTTCTGTGAAAGTCTCAATATACCATTTTTTTTTTCTTTCAATTCTCATTCCTAAGATTTGTTTGGCAGCTCAAATTATTGAGAAAATTCAATTTTTATCTTAAGAATTTCCTATTTGTTCGCACCTGCTATCAACATGTCATCAACATATGCAGTAGAACAGCATATGAGTTACCTTGAGTTCTTATGTAGCAACAATGATCTGCCTGACATCTTTGAAATCCATTGTTGACATGAAACTGTCAAACTTTTTATACCACTCTCTGGGCACCTGTTTGAGACCATACAAGCTTCTCTGAAGTTTGCAAACCATTTTTCCTTGTCCTTGAACTGTGAAACCTTGTGGCTGTACCATGTAAATCTCTTCCTCGAAGTCTCCATGAAGAAACGCTGTTTTTACATCCATCTGTTCCAGGAACAGATCTTCTTCTACCACTATTGATAATACAGTTATAATAGTAGTTAACTTAACTACAGAAGAAAATAATTCATTAAAGTCAATACCTTCATTCTTCTGAAAGCCTTTGACTACAAACCTTGCTTTGTATCTCTTGCTGCCATCGGGATCTTGCTTGATTCTATAAACTAACTTATTCTGCAAAGCTTTCTTACCTCTGGGTAACTTAGCTAGTTGCCATGTCTGATTTGTCATAAGCGATTCCATCTCACCTTTCATGGCTAACTCCCACTTGACAAAATCATCTATTTGAACCGCCTCATCATAGTATTTGGGTAACTCCCACGCGATTCCATCGGGTTCTTGCTTGGTAAAGTCTCTTTCTCTTCTAAATAAACGTACTTCAAATGTGCGGGGAGGGATTTCAATTCGAGCGTTGGAGGTTCTTCAACTGAAGGGTGCTGAGGAGAATTAACTCTAGTCACATCATCGAGCACCTCGTAATATACATCTCTTATCGCATAGAATCTTCCAACGCATCATTCTACAGTTCTTCTTCTCCCTTTGCATTTGCGTCCTTGTTCATCATTTCTTTTCTTTGCTTATTTTTTATCGCCTCGACCTGCAACACTTCTATCTGGCTAACATTGTAAACGTCCTCCAAATCAGTTTGCTTCATCGAGTAAAATTTTTTAAATTGGATCTACGGATCGTTCATCCTTAGTGCGATTATTCCTTCATAAACATCCGCTACAGTTCGTTCTATTTTTAGAAAGAGTCTTCCTAAAATGATCGATACCTTTATATCTGCTTTGTAATCAAGGATAATGAAATCCAATGGAAAGATGAACTTGTCGACCTGAACAAGAATGTCTTTAATTTTTCTGATAGGACGAGTAATTAACCTATCTGCAAGCTGAATTATAACAGTTGTGGGTCTTGCTTCACCACTTTCAAATTTTTTGTAGATCGATAGAGGCATAAGGTTGATAATTGTACCTAAATCACATAGTGCTCGCCCAATATGATTGCTACCAATCTTTACTGGAATAGTGAATTAACTAGGATCAACATTCTTCATTCAATGCTACTACCTTGAATTCCTCAAATTTATTTTTCTCACTCAACGCGTCCTTAAGGAATTTCATGTAGTTCGACATTTGTCGCAACGCTTTAACTAACAGAATGCTAATATGGATTTGCTTCAAAATGTCCATAAAATTTTTGAAGTGCGATTTATTTTTCTTTCATCTAATCCGTTGAGAGTACGTCGGCGGTGGTGGCTGGTAAATAGGCAATGGTTTGGCCACTTCCGTCGTATTGCTTGATATTATAGGATCTTCATTGGTTATCTGTGCTTGTTGCTTTCCTGTTGATGGCTCTGTTGTGGGCATTGTTCTTTGATATTTCCTAATCTCCTTGCTGTCCATCAAAGGTTTCCCACTTCTTAATTTGATTGTACTAACTTGCTCTTTGCCATTCTGCCTAGATCCTTCTGTATTAGACGGTAATTGTCCTAACGGTCTATTCTTTAGATCTACTGTGATCTGGCCTAATTATAGTTCCAACGCCCGAAGAGTCGCTTGTTGAACTTTCAGTAGTGTCTGATGTTCCCTCATTATTGTGTCCTTTTTCACCATGTACTTCTTAAGTGCTAAATTTTGTTGGTGAGCTTGTTATTGGTTGCTTCCAAATCTAGAGTGCGGCGGTATACATTGCTGTCCAATTTGGTTCGCATTTCTGCCTTGCCCACTTCAAGAGAAATTTGGGTGTTACCTCCATCCAGCATTGTACGTGTTCGAAAAAAGGTTGTTTTAAGGTTACTAATTTGTATGTCCAACGTACATGACTGGATCAATGTTTTCGCTACAGAGCTCATATGAGTGATCGCCTCTGCAGAGTGCACAAAAGTCAGTAGTTGAGTGATCAACAGCCGATGTGTTCTGGACATTCTATGGTGTAGTCATTTGTATATTTTTTACAGAGTTGGTAAGCGTAGTAAGTTGGGCTTACATACAGCCTGTTTTGATTTCTTCCCTGAATTATCTTAGGCCCAGTAGTTTTAGCGGTTGTTTCAATAATTTTATGAGCTTTATTGTACATTTTCTCCACCAGTCATCCTCCTGCAGTTGCGTTGAGGATCGCTTTGTCCTGATCGGACAACCCATTGTAAAAATGTTCTATTTGAAGGGTATAAGACAAACTATGGTACATACACTTCGCTATAAGCTCTTTGTACTGTTCCCATGCTCCTCCTATGGTTTCATCATCCTCTTGTCTAAAACTAGTGATTTCAAGCCTAGAGTTCATTCTTCTCGAAGTAGGGAAGTATTTTGCTAAAAAACTTTCGGCCACTTGTGCCCAAGTATAATCACATGACAGCGTGTTTACCTAGTGTATGGCCTTTTCCTTTAATGAATAAGGGAACAGAAACAGATGAGTATCTTCTAAAGAGATACCAACCTCTTGGTTAGTATCACTAACGGCTAGGAAGGTACGAAAATGTTGATGCGAATCTTCCGAAGGTTGACCACTAAAAGGTTCAATAACTCTAAGCATATTATATATATTATTAGTCAAAACAGGTCACCTACCTTCACCATTAGGTCTAACCATACCTAGATATGTTGTGTGGTTGAATAATCCTGCTTGAGTCCTTATGACTTTGTCCCTTTCATCTACTCCGTGGGCTGGGGGTAGATTAGCATTGAAGTTTACATTTGCCCCAACTTCTACACCTACAGCTACTGAATGTGGATTAATTACTCTAGGGTGATTCTGCGCTATTCGGTCCATCCCTCTTCGAATTCTCCTTCTCTGCTCACGTTGTCTCCTAAGGAGGTTCCGTTCAGGTTCTGGATCAAATGAAAAAGTTGTGCTCATGCATAATTCACACTCGGATCTTGAAGCAAATGTAATAAAAAGAACTTGATTTGATTTTTTTTTTATATTCTAAACAATCTCGACTTAAAATAAATTGACACAGTCCTCGGCAACAACGCCAAAAACTTGACTGCTGATTTCTAGTTGCCTCATGGGCAAATAATTCACACCCGCACAAGTATATGCAGTCTACAGTAAGTAATAAGTAAATTATCGATCTCCATAAGGACTGTGATTTATCTAAGGTGATGTTTAAAATTAAACAAAACTAAACGAATGGTAGTTGTGATTGATTGGGTTGAAAAGCATAAAAGATATAAAAACACTTGTAAAATAGATTATAAGAGTTGTAAAATAGATTATAAGAGAATAAGGCTAAACTAGGATATTCATGGAAAGTAATAGTAACGTGTTATCAAAGAAATATGCGGTAAGAGGAACTATCATATTACGCATCACAAACTTCTGCTTCTGCTTCCTCTTCCATTCGCATCAAGCTTGACTCTCTCCGCGACTTTATGTAATGCTAAGTCGGCGCTACATATGCAGTAGTTATGCGTTTATCCCTAAACTTCGATTTAAAGTATTAAAGACTTAATACTAACCTACTGAACATGCAAACTAGACTTAGGTTATTTACACTTCTGATTTACAACCTAATAGTGCATGTGGATGGCCAGTCGACACTTACTGTTGATGAATTGTCCCTAGTTAACATGCCCCACTTACATACTTCCTATTTCTTCTTTAACACATAATAAAACTAACCACTTCCCCTAGCGTTGCCTTAAGGAAATTAGTTCCTCATACAAACAAGAAATACAGATAACGACATAAAAAACATGTTGAAATAGTATTACTGAATTGAAATGAGTTTTGATAGAGAAAACAATATGAACTTTTTCCCATAAAAGATTCTCTCTATTCTATTACAAAGGGTCTCCTTTTATAACCATCCTTCGTATATTCCAAAATAAGCACGGATCAATCGACACGATCTCTTTCCTTGCATAAATTTGCCAATTATGTATGATCTCTTTCCTTGCACGAATACGCCAATTATGTTTGTGTGGTTAAGGAAAGAATCTCGTGATTTTTGCAATTTGTCTTTCTAGTGTCTGGTTAGTCAACATCATGCCGTCATTTGATTCTTTCTTTATTTAATTTACGTCGCCTTGGCATTTCTCTGAATGTCACTACGTATGCATCGCGCATTTTGCTTCTCTGCCTGCATCGCAATTTCCTGCAAAATAGTTTATTCGCATACGCTTTACTAAACACGCGCTAAGTGTGCCAATTCTGACATTTTCTGTGCTTAAATTCATTTCTTCAAGTTTATTCCTCTAATGCGTAAGCATTAGATAATTACACTTTTTTCTCATTATACTTACCATTTTTGCATTGGATTTTAAATAATAACTGCAAACAATGATTACAGAATAGCAAGAGTTCTGACTCTATTTAAGAGTCATCAACCCCTGTCAGTCAATAATATGTAAATAAGACTAGGAGAATACCTCTGTAGTGGTCTGATAGTTCTACTAGACTTTCTAACTGCTGAAGGTGGCGTGCTTAGAACTTCTTCATGTTCCAGAGTCTACTCATCAGTTTTAACAACTGATCCTTTAGTTTCCACAATTGTTTCCTTAAGAACAACTGCATTCTGATCTTCAATACTTGTTGTTCTAGCCTCAACATCAGAAAGACTTACAAACTGAGTCTTCTCGTCTATCTCTGAATCAATTGTCATGTTCTTGTACAAAACTTTCACATTGAAAATTACATATTTGCTTCTGACTATCTTCTTCTTTTGGTCATTCCAAAACTTGTAGCCCATCTCACCTTCACCATATCCAATAAAGTAACACTTTTTGGATCTAGCATCCAATTTACTCCTTTCTGTAGCATCAATATGAATGTAAAACACACAACCAAAAACCTTAAGATGAGAAAGGTTTACCTATTTTCCGCTCCAAACTTCTTCAGGCAACTTGAAGTTTAATGGTATGGTTGGGTTTCTATTGATCAGATAGGTCGCCGTGTTGATTGCCTCATCTCAGAACGTCTTAGGCAATTCAGCATGTAACCTTATGCTCCTAGCATGCTCATTTAGCTTTCTGTTCATTCTCTTTGCCACACCATTCTGTTGTAGTGTCCTTGAAATAGTCTTTACCATCACAATTTCATTGTCTGCACAATACTTTTTGAATTCCCCACCAACATATTCACCGCCATTATCTAACCTCAAGCTCTTGACTTTCTGACCTGTCTCATTCTCAACCATAGCCTTCCATGTTTTTAATACAGAAAAAACATCAGATTTATGTTTGAGAAAATAAGTCCATACCTTCCTGCTTGAGTCATCTATAAATGTCACATAATATCTGGAACCACCAAGCGAAGATACTTCTGAAGGACCCCATACATCACTGTGAACTAACTCTAACCTTATTGGTTTTAGCATTGCTCCTGTCTTTGAGAAACTGATATTTTTTAGCTTTCCTAATACACAGTCCTCACATAACTTGTGTGCAACTGCCTTTAGTCCCTATAACTTCCTTGTAGAATGAAGAATTTTCATTCTTTTTTCACTCACATATCTCAGTTTGTTGTGCCATTGAACTGGATTGCATTTTGGGTGCTAATATAATCGTATAGTAATTAACTTAGAGAAAACTTAAAGCTAAGTATGACTCGGAATCGCTTACGCGCAAGTATACGTGGTCGAAACTGCAGCAAGTAATAAGTATATATTTTATCGATCCTATAGAGATTAATGTCTAGAAGTAATACTATTAAAACGAGAGTTATGCTGAAAAATAAATAAATGGGTTGTAAAAGTGTGTTTGATTTTGGTTTTGAATATAGAAATAAAAATATGCAAATGCTTGACAAAAATAAATATGAATGCAATGAATAAAGATAAATAAGCAGTTATAGAAGATGTTAAGAACACGGGACTAGTTATCTAGTTTCTAGTTTCCCTCAACTAAGAACTGCTTTTGCACTTAGTGATTTATGAAAGGATAGCTTTCGCTGTGAGCTCTATAGTAAAACGGGGCAACGCGAGCAATAATGAAGTTATTCCTAACTCCCTAAATGATGCAAAGACTTGCATTCAACATACAGTAGCATACTAGATCTCCATGTGGTTTCTCTTTCCGACTCACCACAAGTCATATACGTGGATAGTTAAGCGACGCATATACATATAAATAAATAAATGCAGCAGTGTAAAACTCTTTAACCTAAGCTCTTTAGCATTATTCCATTCGTGAGAATTCATTCAAGACTCTTATAACACAGAAAAATAATGAACACACAATAAGAAGTTTAAATTAGCCGATTTTATTACGACTACTAAATGTTTATCATTATAGCTACTCCTAAGAAAAACAGTAAAATGGAATTGGCACGGCTGTGAAGTGTGCAGTCCCTTTGTCATCAGCTTCTACAGTCACCACTAGTTGCTTCTCGCTTGAATCGGGTTCTAACCATCTGACTTAGCTCCTCTTCACTTAGATCGGCTTCTGGCCATCCGACCAGCTCACCAAACTTTGGCTTCCTTCTTGCAATTTATAGAGTTGATTTACTTGGTCGGCAAGCCTAGGTAAGCTGGAAAATCTTCATTAATGCAAGATTTCTTAATTTCCGCTGGAATTTATTTGATTGACACCACTTTAATTAATTGATTGATTCTCTGTTTATTTCCATGTTGGTGTGATTTTTTAGCACGACTGTCTTGCGAACGCGTAATTCTTTTGTAGGCATCACCACTCGCATTGTTTCGTTCCTCTAGCATCAGTGTTTAGCATTTCCTGCTTTTAATAGCTTTTCGTCACGAAATTGTATAATATTTGTATCTAATTTGCATAATGCGCTGATGATATTATTTTCTGTACACATGCTGATTTCTACACTTTTATTCACAAAATGCTCCTAATAGCTCGAAAAACTTCCTGATCCCTTAATAAAATGTTTAATAAATCAGCCTAAATAATGACCTATTTGAGAGCTATCAAACCCCCAAACTTGAATCATTTCTTGTCTCAAGCAATGCATAGCCTAATTATTAGCATTTTGATTAACTGAATCAACATTTTCCTTTTTCTTTAAGTTCAGCTCTAGTATGTCTTATTTTCTTTCCTAATCTTAGCATAAACTTCTCTTCCTAAAGGACTTCAAACTTTCCCAAAGAGTCAAGCTCGCGTCCAAAATCCTCTCTATCGTGATTGGCAGATCGATCCTCATCGTAATTATTCCCCTTTACTCAATTTATCGCATTTAACTACTTCCTAAAGCTATGGTTGACCAACACACTTTGTCAAGATTTAAATCTCAGGTTCTCTTTTCGAATTATGCTCCTATCATAATTCCGTAGTTCTTAGAATTTGTAATAACCCTTTGTTTCAATAAGAGTGGTGGCATTTTGGCCATTTGACCCTTGGGTATTTAAAGCAAATTTTGAATCTCTAGATCTTCAGCACTGTTCACGCCATCACTATTCATTCATCTTCTTCGTCGAGTAGCAGCTCGAGTTCGTCGGAGATGTCGTAGCTTTGGCCGTTGGAGCGTGTGGGTCTTCGCGAGCTAGTTGTTATGGGTCAAGTGAAGTCGGGTTCGCGCGCGTGGGTGGTCGTTGCGGGTTGGCCAGAAGCAAGCTATCATTTTAGTTGCGTCGCCGTTGTGGTCTTTTAATGCCTGCAGTCGATCCGAGCTGCAAGTTGACGTGAAGTCGAGTCGCAGTCACCGAGTTCTACACATGAAGTTCTATTTGCCGTTGGTTCGTGGTGTCGCCATCGCAACTGAGTGCGTTGTTGTCGTCCTCGCGAGATTCAACTGCCGCCGTCGTGGTTTGGAGCTTCGTTCGCGTGGGTTTCGTTCATCGTCGATTGAAGAGCAGCGCTGCCGTGAGGAGCCTTGCCGCCATCTCCGGAGCTCAAGGTAAGGGGTTCATTTGGGGTTTGTTTTGGGTCTCACTCAAATGGGGAAGAAGACCCATGTTTGGGCATTGGTTTAAAGTCATTTAAATGAAGTTTAAAGGTTGTTTGTTTACAAGTGTAGGTTATTTAAATGAAGTTTAAGGGCTGTTTGGTGGATGGTTTATGCTATTTAAGTTGAGAATAAGGTATGTTTGGTTGCAGGGAAGCATGGATTATGGGTGTTTGTTGCAAGTGTATGATCATTTTAAAGTGTGGTTTAAGCTTGTTTGGTTCTTGGCTAGAGTTATTCAAGTTATGGATAGGTAGTGTTTATTTGCTGGGTTATGGATATTTAGTTAATGGTTAAGCTTGTTTGGCTAGAGGTTTAAAGTTATCTAAACTATGAGTTTAGCGGTCATTTGGTTTAGAGTTTAAGGGTTGTTTGGCTTGGGTTAAATGGTGAGTTTTACCCATTGACTTTTCTGTTGACCAGATTTGACCCAAGCTATTTCCATTCTTCGAGCCACTAGGAGTCACTAGGGCACGATTTTTAAGGTTCTTCATTATTTCATCAATTCGATATTCTAGATTCGATTTTGATATTCTAAGGTGCTAGTTTTGACCGGTTTGTTCGTTTCAGGGCCTAGATCAGAGGATTAACTTTCAGGAGGTTTCCGCGAGCTTCGAGGGAGTAGTAGTGGATTTGGCCAAGGTAAGGGACCATTTATCCCCTTCTAGGGACCTGTGGTTAATATATGTGCTGGTTTACTTGCATTAGTTGATTTGTCTGATTGTAGCATAACCATGTGCATTGTATGTTGCATTTGATTGCATCGA
>JBBMKA010005467.1:0-11474 GCA_037833695.1 Sechiopsis laciniata | reverse complement strand
GCAGAAAACCATGTGTAAGTCATTTCAGAATATTTGGGTGTGTTGCCTATGCCCATATTCCTGATGAGAAAAGAAAAAAGTTAGATGATAAAGGAGAAAAATGTATTTTTCTTGGTGTTAGCAATCAATCTAAAGCTTATAAATTATATAATCATAACACAAAGAAAATTGTAAGCAGTCATGATTTTATTTTTGATGAAGATGTATTTTGGGCATGGGGTGAAAAAGCTACTGCAAATGAAGTCTCTACTATCTTAGACTTTGATGAAGAGGTTAATGAGAATTCATCCCAGCAAAATCTTCCTAATGACACTCAGCATGGAGTTCCTACCACTTCTGAAATTTTGCAAACAATGACAACAATTGATGAACCATCTATTGAACCAGCAAGTCATCGTTCCAATCGAGTTAGACGCAGATCAGCATGGATGTCAGACAATGAGGTAACTGGGATTGATCAATCTGAATGTCCTATCACTCAACTTGCGCTATTTTCAGATTGTGATCCTACCACCTTTGAAAGTGCTGTTAAAGAGTCTAAATGGCGAAAGACAATGGATGACGAGATGCTGCAATTGAAAGAAATCAGACTTGGGAGCTAACTGAACTTCCCAAAGGTGTCAAGACAATTGAAGTTAAGTGGGTGTATAAAACGAAGCTTAAGGAGAATGGTGAAGTAGATAAATTCAAGGCGCGCTTAGTAGCAAAAGGCTACAAACAGGAGTTTGGGGTAGACTATACTGAGGCATTTGCACATGTGGCTCGCCATGACACAATTCATTTGTTGATTGCAATTGCTGCTAAAAAATCATGGCCTATTTTTCAGCTTGATGTGAAATTAGCCTTTTTATATGGTGACTTAAAGGAACAGGTATTTATTGATCAACCTCTTGGTTATATTAAGAAAGGAAGTGAGCACAAAGTCTATAAACTAAAAAAGGCCTTGTATGGATTAAAACAAGCACCACGTGCTTGGTACAGTAAAATTGAAGCTCATTTCTTAAAAGATGGTTTCCACAGGTGTCCATATGAATATACACTTTTTGTGAAAATTGAAAAAGAAAAGATTCTTATTGCTTGTTTATATGTCAATGATCTCATATTTACCGGACATGATGACATCATGTTTAATAATTTTAAGAAATCAATGATGAATGATTTTGAGATGACAGATTTAGGCATGATGCATTATTTTCTTGGTATTGAAGTGGTCCAATCTTCAACTGGAATTTCAATTTCTCAAAAGAAATATTTGGGAGAGATTTTGAACAGGTTTTCAATGGAAGAATGTAATCCTGTGACTACACCAGCAGAATTTGGAATAAAGTTAAATAAGGATAAAGAAGGGAAGAAAGTTAACAGTACTCTCTACAAGCAGATTGTTGGTAGCTTAATGTATTTAACTACTACAAGGCCTGATATTATGTTTTTTGTAAGTCTGATTAGTAGATACATGGAGAATCCAACAGAGAATCATCTTATCGCAGCCAAGAGAATTCTTCGTTATTTGCAGGGAACTAGAGATTTTGGGTTGTTCTATAGAAAGGATGCAAGGTCTAATTTAATTGGCTTCACAGATAGTGACTTTGCAGGTGATCAAGGTGATAGGAAAAGTACTTCAGGTCACGTATTTACATTTGGTTCTGCAGCAGTATCTTGGTCGTCTAAAAAGCAATCAATTGTTACTTTATCGACAACAGAGGCTGAATTTGTTGCAGCAACCTCTTGCGCATGCCAAGCAATTTGGTTGAAGAAAATTCTTGGGGAATTGTAATTCATACAGGAAGATGCAATTATAATTTACTGTGACAGCAGTTCTGCAATAAAACTATCCCAAAATCCAGTTTTGCATGGTCGAAGTAAACATATAGATGTGAAGTATCATTATGTACGTGAACTCAACAATGAAAAGTGATTAATCTCATCTACTGCAGAAGTGAAGACCAATTAGCTGATATATTTACAAAAGCTCTAAAATTTCTAATTTTTGAAAAGTTTAGAAGGTTACTTGGAGTTTGTCCAGTTTAAGAGAGGGTGCATCTTTTGTTTAAACTAACCTCAGTTTAAGAGAGGGAATGTTGAATAAATGACTCATGTTTTGTTTGACTAAGTTTTAGTTTGTTCTGGTCTTTAGGGTAGTTGCTAATATTTTGCATTTTTTAGTCAATAAGTTAGTTCCTATTTTATTGTTATTTTATGTTGTAACTTTGATATTTAAGTAAGTCATTTGTTGCTGAATAAAGATATCAAAACTTGAATCTTCCTTCTTCTCATATATCTTTGTTTTGATCTGTTTTCCATTTTTTATCATTAAAGCATGTGAATATTGGCATGTTAGGATTTATGAGAATTGATTGTTGGATGACTTGTTACATGTATGTGTTGGTGTTGTGATTCACTGTTTGGACTGATTATTACTCGTGATAGTATGGAATCGTGGTGTAGTTCGTAAACTGTAAAGTCTCTGTTTGTTGTGCCCATGTGATTGCATCATCATTCCCCGAATCATGTTTTTATATGCTTTTCGAACTACCAGCTGTGTTTTCACGATTTTACGAGTTTTGTCGTTGGAAATTGCATGTGATTATTAAACCGATTTTATGGATTTTAAATGCATGCACCCGTAAAACCCCATTAGGGTATTTTAGAAAGTCGGGTCGTTACAATAGGTTAGTAATTGTGTGTGTTGATATATACTCATTGTACTTCAACCTCATTAGTATTTGTTTCTATACGTATATGTGTATCCATGTAGAGTGATATCTCTTGTGGTAAACATGTATATACCGTGGGAGGGTATTGTCTCTGCTGTATTAGTCGGGGTGATTTCGGTTTGGTTTTTATCGATTTTGTACCAAACCGACAATCGAACCGATATCTTTTGTTTTTAAAAAATTGATCTGATCCAATGTCCAGTCAAGTATAGAACTATTGGATAGGTTTGTATTAGTGAGAAATAGTTAAGAATCTTGGCCAAAAGTAAATACATAATAAACATTTTCTTTTAATTTCTGTTTCTATTTCCTCGTAAATTAATTATTATAGAGCAGTGATCAAGGACATGCTAAAAAGTGATGAGTTTAATCTATGATAATTATCTATTTATGAATTAATTTTTTTACCAATTTTATTGATATACAAATATTATATAATCATGTCGTATATCTCCTAATACTAATTGAATTGCATGTAAGCTAACTTTTTTATATAAAAAAGTAAGAAAAGAAATTTTATTTATTTATTTTAGGAGATTTTTTAGGAATGATAAAAAAGGAATATAAATTCTAACGGATGACTTCAAAAAAAAATTAAATCGATGGAAACAACAAAAATTAAAATATTTTGTTAAGTAAAAATGGCTATAATTAAAATAATAATGCTATAATTTTTTATCTATCACAAATTTCTTTTATTTTAAAACTCTTTTTTAGAAGTATTTTAGATAAGCTCTTTTTTTCTTTTTCTTTTTTTTTTTAATCAAAGTATAATATCTAACTAATTAAATTATACTCATTAAAGTTTTATAAGTTTGTTTATTAAAAAAAGAGTGTTGCATTAAACATAAAATTTGGACCACATTTCTTTTTTTTGTTTCAATGCCTTCTAGCTTAAAATAGAGAAATATTTAGATAATGTCGAGCATGATCTACAATATAATGCCCGACTACATAGCTCTATATAGACTACATCTTATTTTATCTTTAATTCAAAAGGTAAAAAAATAAAATAAAGAAAAATAGGATGTGGCTCATATTGAGCCACATAAGTGGGCATTATTTTATAGGTCATGTCCGGGCATTACCTATATATTCCTCCTTAAAATATAAGTTTCTCTAGAGTGCAATTTAGTCAATCAACTTAACATAGAAAGTTTAAGTTTTTTTTTCTTTTTTTTTTTTAGGATACAATATTTGAGGTGGGGAATTCAAACCTATAATCTCAAAATCACTAGGTGTACATTGATGCCACATAAGTTATTGCTCGTGTCGGGAAAAGTTTAAGTTCTATATTCAACTTTACAAAAATTAATATATGACCATACTCATCCATCTATATAGTTAGTTACTTACCAACTATAATTTATTATTAGAAAAATTCATTTTTATTTTAAATTTACTCTGTTATACTCAAAGTAATCATACTCGTCTCTAGGTCAAGAATCGAGGGATTGTTAGAAATACTCACTTATGACATTTATACTACATTAGAAACGGAAAGGTGAAGGGTGTTCAACAACTATATGTTAGATTTTATAATTTGTTTAATTCATGAACCCTTAAATTTTCTTTTGTAAATTTTAAAATTTTAAAAATGTCTAATAAATTTTGAACTATTATATTTTTGTTTAATAAGTTTCTAAATATCCCAAGATTTTTCAATCTTACATCTATAAGTTTTTCAACTATTCAATATTTTTACAAACTTACTGACTATCATGATAAAATAAAATATTTATATTCAAATTCAACACACATCTAAATTTTACTTTGTTCATTTAAAAAAAAATGTTAAATATTTCATCTTTTAACTAAAATTTAAATAGTGATTTAATATTCGGTCCAAGATTCATTTAATATTCGAAAAGGATAAGATTCTCATTAGAAATGTCCATTTTCCCGTGGGGAAATGGAGAGTGATCGGGGAGAATATGATCACCGTCCCCGCCCCGAATTCATTTACTTATTTTTAATATATATATATATAGTAAGTTTCTAATGTTTTTTTGTATGTCTCTAATGTTTTTTTGAAAGCAGAGTAAGTTAAACTTGAAATGTGGAAGCAAAAGCAAAGAATGATGTGATGACCATATTGATTTTGTGCAATTTTTGTGCCACTCTCATTGTTTTTTTTTTTTTTTTTTGGTAAAATCTATCAATGTTCATTTCCATTTCTACTTTCAATTCTTTTTTTCTTTCTATTTACTTCATACCAATTTTTATAATCAAAAGAAAATTAAAGTTTAGTCATATAGTATTAGAATTTATTCCATATGATTTAAAAAAGAAAAAATTTCACTTTAAATTCATATGATAAATTAAAATTTACTTTTTATGGCCTGATAAAATCTAATAACGAGTTCATATCGGTCATAGTTATAGAACTCTTCATAAAAAAAATATTTTGAATACAGGTAGGGCACGATAAAAATTAAAAAAAGTGAAAAAATTACAAATTATGAAAAAAAATTGAACGGGAAAAAATTTCCCGCGGGAAACTTGATCCCGGCTAATTCCCCGCCCCGATCCTTTCGCGGGGACGGGTATTGATTTTGGTGGCGGGGACGGGGACGGAAAGGCATTCCCCAGCCCCGTGGACATCTCTAATTCTCATTTTGTACCATTCAAAAGCTAAAAATTTCATGACCAAATTTTGTACTTTTTATTTTTCTAAAGGCAACAAAATTAAATAAGAATGGCAATAAATATTTTGAAAGGTCCTCCGAAGTCCAAAGCCCCCCGATCTATTAGTAAAGCCATTCTCCTTGACGTTTGATTTGTACCGTTTAAATTCGTTTCAAATCCCACCTTAGCTGATTTGTGAATGAGTAAAATTGTAGGGGGATTTTACATTTTGAGGATGTGGCAAAATAGTTTTCTTATAAAATAATTAAGTTAAAATATCATTTTGGTCTCCCAATTATCATCAAAGTTCCATTTTAGTTTCTGGACTTTCAAAAGTCCAAATTTAGTCTCTCAACTATCATAAAAGTTCAATTTTGGTTCCTAGACTTTCAAATGTCTAAAATTGGTCCCTCAACTTTGTAGAAAGCTTAAAAATAGTCCTCTAACGTCCGTTTGTTAACTGATGATATGTCAAAAAAGAAACAATAAAAAAAAATGGTAAATAGATTTTATCTGAACAGATCAAATTAAAAAAAATAAAAATCATGTAGCTTGCTTCATCAACATTCAAACCCTCCTTTTCTTCAACCATTTTTTAACCCTTCAACCTTAGCAGAGGCCAATAATTACCAAAATTGAACTTGGAAAGTGAGCAAGCCTCATTGTTAAGCTACAAGAAAGTGGAATTACTTGCACAATGGAAAGACCCACCAGTTTATCTCTCCATCGTGCGCCAAGAAAAAAAGCTCCATTGTTAATCTTTTGAAATTTGGCTTTCATGGAGGAATTCAAGGAAGAAACTTCGTTGTTTGTTTGAACCACTGCACATATCCAACTTCAGCAAGATTTAAAACCCACAGAAATATAAAAACCTATACAAATAAAAAAAAAGTTTGAATGATGGGCTTAATAAAATTCACGGTCTTTATTAGAATTTTTCCTCAAATCTTCCACAAAAAACGAAGTTGCAAGCAAAATTTTCCACTAACCTATCAATACCAATTGTAGACAAGTCCGAAGAAGAACCAAATCTAAAAAAACTCTTCTCCCTCTTCTTCTTTATTTATTTTTTTTTTTTAATTTATGTTTCTTTTCACCCAATACTCTGTTTTTTAGAGAGCAATGACAAGAATATTAGAAGTAATTTTATTTGAGCATTTTAGGTTTTGAATGTGAGTTTCACCCTAAAAGCTTTAAATAAAAAAGACAAAACTTCTAATGGAGGTTCAGAAGTGGCTAACTTTGCTTAAATGATGTAGAAGAGTTCAAATAAAAGGTTGAAGAAAATGAGGGTTTGGATGTTGGTGAAGCAAGAAACTTTTTTTTTTTTTTTTAATTTCATCTGTTCAGATAAAATCCATGTACCATTTTTTTTATTGTTTCTTTTTTGACACATCATCGGTTAACAAATAGACGTTAGAAAATTTTGAAGTGGGAGACTATTTGTAAATTTTCTAAAAAGTTGAGGAACCAATTTTAAACTTTTGACAGTTTATGAATCAAAATTGAACTTTTATGATAGTTGAGGGACCAAATTTGAACTTTTGAAAGTTTATAAACCAAAATTGAATTTTGATTATAGTTGAGAGACCAAAATAATATTTTAACAAAATAATTTTTTGTGCACCAATGAAAATTTAGGACCCCTACATATTTATGTTTAGGGAAGTTTTGCTCATTGCCAATTTAGTTTTTCTTCAACCATGTTATTAATTTTATATCCACGTGTAATCATTTCACTAGCGTTTGCTCTGCCATTGTTTTAATAAGGTTGGACATTTGTTTTATTTACGTCACCTTAATCGCTGTACTTGGCCTTCATTATACAAATCAAAAGTTACTTAAGGGTAGGTAATGTTATTGTAATTTTTTTTTAATATTGTTTATAATTTTTGGTTGAATTATAAAAAATATCATTATGCATTACCTTACAACATTTAGATGTCAAAAAAATTCATAAAAAATTAATTTCTAACTAAGTGAATTCATCATCTTAAACACCCAAAAATCCTTTTTCACTCCATGATGATTTAATAATCATCATATCATTACCAACAAAAACATAAATGATATAACTTATAAACATGTAATTAGAAAGTCCAAAAATGAAAAATAAATAAAATAAATAATAATAATAATAATAATAATATTATTATTATTATTATTATTATTATAATTCAACCCCTTTATCAAATCTCACATTAAACTTTATTAAACTTCACATCAAATTTATCACTCAACCACTATTAACATCAATCTTCAAACAAGTAGTTGATTACTCTACTACTATTAATCTCAATCCTCAAACGAGTAGTTAACCACTCTAAACTACTATTAACCACTTCGTTCCCCTCTACACCACTACACTCTTTTTTACCAAAAACAAACACACCCTAAGTATGTCAAGCATAGATATAAGATTTTTCAATAACCAAATAAAAGTTATATTGAGTTAGGAAAAAGCCAATTTGAAACAACTCAAATTGATCCTCATTTTCCTCCCACTTTTCCAATTCCTTACATTTTTTTTCAACGACTAAACAAGAACTAAAACTTCAAGTTAAAGTTTCAAATCCCACAAAATCCGACAAAGCCCTAAAATCAAAAGCTCAACTCATAACTTAAAATTACCGAATAAGCTTAAAAAATCTACATGTGATTTGGAAATAAGTAACAATTTACAGATTTATGGATAGAAGTACTTACAAAGTAATTCATCATCATCGAAGTGTTTTGCCCAAAGCTCAGACCGTGTAGTTGATACCGAATGGAGGGAGATTAAGACGACATTGATTAAAGTGGTAGTTTTAGAGATGAAGAGGGTATTGAAGAAGAGACCAGAAAAATGAGGGGAAATGGGATCTAAGAAAATCAAATTCCTGCATCAACTCAAGATCACAGTATTTGGTCGGATCTACACTATACATATACATATATGTCCACAACCGAGTACACGCTTTAAAGCGAGGAACCACAAATCCCCCCAGGGTACAATTATCCAATGCAGTAACAAGAAGAAAAATGTGTCTATCAAAACCTTGAAACAGCATATATAAATACACAGATCACAATAAAGAGGCAACAAAAATAGCTCACCACTTGGCTAATGATAAAACTATATATTTATATATAATACGGAAAGAAATGTTGGGCAACATCAAAGGAAAAAAACACATTTACTCACCTGTACAAGAACTCCTCTGCTCTTTAAACTAAAAACACAACTTTGAGAAGTTGCCGACGTTTTAAGATATCGACCGTGCACGTACCAATCTGTAAAATAACATCACAGCTATATGTGTTGTCATCCCCCTCAATAGTTTAGCGTGTGAAGGCACCGAAGGTACTGACCCATAAGCTTTTGAGTACAAGTATTCCAATTCGAAAGCTTCGCCGCGCAAGAAGATAATAACTTACAGCTAATTGAGGGCATAATGAATTCTTTCAAGAAGTTGCACAACCTGATTGATTGGGATGGATGCGGGCAACAACTTTGAGTTTGGTTTTACAGTACTTGGTGAGCCAACATGTGACGATAATACCGACTCTTGTTGCATGCTTGTAAGTTCCAAGAATTGAGTCAGTAAGTCACCATCAAGTATTTTCGGTACTCCAATCTGAAAATCGAACAAAAAACCCGAAACCAATTGTGTTAGAAGAAAGAAAAGAGAGAGCTATAAGGTACGGAACGCATAAGATTTAAGTTTTCATCACGATAAATAACACGGAACGAAACATGAGTAAAAAATGACAGAAACACATAAAACCCAATCAATATCATAAGATCGTGTGCATCAATTTATTGTGCCAATTACAAAAATTAATGGTGAAAAGCCACATTACTTGCAGTTGGCAGGAGAAGGTAAGGTTTTTTTTTTCAGGGACTTTACAAGAAGAGTTCTGATGGAGATAGGGTGTGGTGAGCTTTGGAGGATTATAGTTATGAATTGAACTGAAGTGTCAAAGTCTTTGACCCACACCCCAACCAAAATGGGAAGCAGTTTTTCTCCTAGGAGTAGAAAAATCATGATCAGAATGGCAGACCAAACGCTATGGATTTTCTTTTTTAATCTTTCTTTCATTAGCTTATGCATGCGTAAAAAAACTGTTGAATTATGTTAAACTACCAATCAATCAAAAAGCCTAAGCTGATGGATTAGGGTAAATTTAATTATATCAACCAACACTCCCCCTAACTTGTGGGCTTTGAAATTTGAGAAATGCCCTACAAGTGGAATTTAATTTTAATTGGAGAGGAAATGACTTGGCAGGGATTCGAACTCATGACCTCCTGCTCTGATATACCATGTTAAATTGTGTCAAACCACCAATCAATCCAAAAGTCTAAACTGATGGATTGGGGTAAATTTAATTATATCAACCAACAAAAACATTTTTTTAAAAAAGGAGAAACGTATCTCAAAATAATATATTTGTGATAACATATATGGCCTTTTGACAAATATCATCTCGTAGATTCCACACCACCATTCAAACTAGGAAGGCTTATAAGAATTTGGGCCACGCGTCCTTTGGAGAATTTTGAACTCTTTCTTATAACGTTTGGTGTGTGCTTGGCTTGAAATAATGAGTGTACTCATATGGGTTTTGTTGCAACTACCTTTTAAAGATAAGGGGTGACATTTTTTAGTAGGCTAGTTTTGTTTTTTTTCTTTCATTAACTTTTTTCTTCCAATTTTATTCATTCAGCTGGGAAAATATAAGAAAATTTCTAGGGTTCAATAGGTCTCGGAAAGAAGTATGGATTTGGCGTCTTGTTACGTTTAATGCCTCTCTATGGCACGTCCGTCCCTAGGTCAGACGCCAAGATACATCGAAGGAATGGAGACACAGGAGGTATCTACACATTAATCTCACAGGTGAGTCTCCAACCTCTTTTTGGCATCCCTCTGTGAAGCGTTTTCTGAGGTACGACGCGAGGAAAGCAGGAAAAATATAATGATGGGTAAGTCAGAAACAGTTCCAATCCAGGAGGCATCCGCCTTTGTCTCTAGGAACTATAATCCGACAGGGGAAAATAAACAGAGGCGAGAAAGACCCTGGTGTGACCATTGCAGAAAATCAGGTCATGTAAAGGAAACTTGCTAGAAGATTCATGGAAAACCAGTTGATTGGAAACCAAGAAATCGCAATGATTGTGATAATAGGGCAGTTGCGACTGCTGCTCCTTCAGAACACAATTCAGGGGGAGAATCATCTCCATTCAGCAAAGAACAAATCGATGCGCTACAGAAGATCATTGGTAACACGATCCAGGGAACAGGCCTTGTTGCCCAAAAAGTCACACCAACTGCACTCATTGCAAAAATAGGGAATCAATCCTGGATCGTCGATACAGGAGCGTCAGATCATATGACAGGAAACAAGTCTCTGTTTCAGCAGTATCAAGCAGACACATCCAACTCTTCCGTGAAGATTGCAGATGGGTCACACTCAAAAGTAGCAGGGACAGGTTCCATTCGTCTCACTCAAACTTTATATCTTAAATCTGCTCTCCATGTACCAGATTTGGACTGTAACTTGCTTTCAATTAGCAAGTTAACACGTGACCTAAATTGTGTGACTAAATTTTATCTAAATGAATGTGTTTTTCAGGATTTGGAATTGGGGAAGACGATTGGCAATGCTGAAGTCTGCTCGGGGCTCTACCGTCTCAACATTGATCCAACCTCACTGACGATCGGAGACAAATCTTCCCATTTATCTTCCTTTGTTTCCAGTAGTTTAGTTTCCCTTCGCATCAATAACGATGATGACATCATGTTGTTACATTATCGTCTAGGTAATCCCAATTTCGTATACTTATCTAAGGTGTTTCCAAACCTATTCAATAATAAGAATCCAAATTCATTCTCGTGTGAAATCTGTCAAATTGCAAAACATCCTCGAAACTCCTACCCACATCTCGAATATAAACCTTCTAGTCCTTTTTCATTAATTGATAATGACATCTGGGGACCCTCCAAAATAAAGAATATATCTGGGGCTCGTTGGTTTGTATCTCATTGATGACCACACACGAATTACGTGGGTGTATCTGATGAAAGAAAAGTCTGAAGTATACTCACTTTTTAAACACTTCCATGCCATGATTCAGAACCAATATCAGAG
>JBBMKA010005466.1:0-11476 GCA_037833695.1 Sechiopsis laciniata | reverse complement strand
TTGGAATGTTTTTATTTTTAACTGTTTTTACTTCCATGCATGCTGAGTAAGGACTAGGTTTAGGACCACTTTTGGGTTGGGTCCTTACAGTTACCATGATGGGTGCAGTAGTTAGAGCATTCTTTAATTGATCAAATGCATGCAAGCAACGTTGATCAAAATTGAAAGGACTTTCAGCTTCTAAGAGCTAGCACATTGGTTTCACTATTTTGGAAAAGTTCTTAATGAAACGTCTGTAGAAAGCAGCATGGCCAAAGAAACTGTGCACTCCTTTCACGTTCCTAGGTGGCTCTAACTTTGTTATAGCTTCTATTTTTTCCCGGTCAACTTCCATTCCATCCCTTGAAATCTTATAACCGAGTACAACTCCTTCTTTGACCATGAAATGGCATTTTTCTAAATTAAGCACAAGGTGTGTTTCCTTACAGTGTTATAAACCTTTTCAGGTTGACTAAGCATTTAGTGAAATTGTCTCCAAAGACCATGAAGTCATCCATAAATACTTCCATGATATCTTCTAGCATATCAGAAAAAATTGACATCATACATCTTTGGAAAGTTGCTGGAGCGTTGCAAAGCCCGAAAGGCATCCTTCTAAATGGAAGGTTCCGTAAGGACAGGTGAATGTAGTTTTCTCCTGATCCTTTGGATCAATTGTGATTTGGTTGTATCCCGAATATTCATCCAGAAAGCAGTAGTAATCTTTTCCAGCAATGTAATCCAACATTTGGTCAATGTAGGGCAATGGAAAATGATCATTCTTGGTTACTCTGTTCAACTTCCGGTAGTCCATGCATACTCGCCATCCTGTCAGTGTTCTTATTGGAACTAATTGGTTTTTCTCATTGCATATGACAGTTGTGCCTCCTTTTTTGGATACACATTGATACGACTAACCCATTGACTGTCTGATATTGGGTAAATGACTCCTGCATCTAACCATTTGATGATTTCCTTTTTCACTACTTCCTTCATTGCAGGATTTAATCGTCTTTGATGCTCTACCAAATTCTCGGCACCCTCCTCTAGTATGATTTTATGCATAAAAAATGTAGGACTTATGCCTGTAATATTCACCAATGTCCATCCAATCGCTTTCTTGTGTTGCCCGAGTAACTCCAAAAGAAGTCGCTCTTGCTTTGATGTTAACTGTGATGATATGGCAATTGGCAACATTTGATTTTCTCCAAGGTAGGCATACTTCAGATGTTCAGGAAGAGGTTTTAATTCTAGCATCGGAGGTTTTTCGAATGAGGGGCACTGTTAAGAACTGACCTTCATCACCTCGTCAAGTGCTTCGTATTGAGTACTTCTTCAGATACCGATTCCTCGTCTATTTTGGTTTACAGTTCTTCTTCTTCCTTAGTGTGTTCAATGTCGTTCAACGTTGTCTCTTATTGCTTTTTTTGAATTGCTTCTTCTGCATCACTTCCATTTGACTCACACTAACATTTTCCTCTAAATCACTCTGTTTCATCGAATCGAATATGTTGAACTGAATCTGTTGATCATTCATCCGTAATGTGATTGTCCCTTCGTACACATCTACTAAAGTTTGTCCTGTTCTTAGAAAGGGTCTTCCAAAAATGATAGGTATTCCATGTCTGCTTCGTAATCAAGAATGATAAAATCCATGGGGAAGATAAACTTATCGACCTGCACAAGAATGTCTTCAATTTTTCTAACAGGGCGAGTTATCGACCTGTCAGCAAGTTGAATTATGGCAGTTGTAGGTCTGGCTTCTCCTATTTTGAACTTCTTGTTGATAGAAAGCGGCATAAGATTGATACTTGCACCAAGATCGCAGAGTGCTCGTCCAATGTGGTGGTTGCCAATCTTAACCGAAATTGTAAATTATCCTAGATCAACCTCTTTCATCAGAATTTTATTATGAACAATTGCGCTACATTCCTCATTTAGAGCTACTACCTTGAATTCCTCGAATTTACTTTTCTCACTAAGTACGTCTTTAAGGAATTTCATGTAGTTCAGCATTTGTCGTAACGTATCTACCAATGGTATGTTGATGTGAATTTGTTTCAGAATATCCGTGAATTTTGTGAATTGGGATTCATTTTGTTAGCTTCTAATCCTCTGAGGATGATAACTCTCAAGTAATTGAGAGTTAATGGACTAAATTGTATCTATTGATGTAGTATGTTGTAGATTTTAGACTCAAACCAACGATGTTTTTGCTGTTATTCAACAGCAAAAGCAAAATGAGTAGCCTTGCTTTTTTTTGAGCTAGATGAAGGATGTAAAGTAAATTTAGCAAACATATGAGCATTTTAACAATTGTCTTTTTTGAAGGCATAGTTCGATGTAGCGAAACAAGGGAAGCGAACACACCTTGCAGTTATTAAGGGAGCATCTTAGACGCGTCGCAGAATCTGAGAAGAAATAGAAAGTCGTATAGCCATGTCCACACGTTGCCAAGCAAAAAAGGTGAGGAGATGATGGATCGTGGAGCATATGCGTGAATTTCGGACGCAGTAACGAAGGCCTTTATACGAAGACTTGCATCGAATGAAGGAGGGGGTTGAAGAGGAGAATAAGAGAGGAGTTCGAGAGATCAGAAGAAGATTAAGAAGCTATTACGGCGTAGATTGAAGAACACAACTTGTTCCCTGTGCTGCCCGGTGATTTTTCGGAGCCCAACAACCGCATTTTCTAAGCATTCAATATTTTCTACTTAGTTTATTTTTCTACTTTGTATCTCCCTTGTTTGTATTCTTTAGTTGTAAAAACCCGACTCTAAAACAGTCCTAAACTCGATTCTAACTAAACATGCATAGTTCAATAAGTTCAAAATTAAACCTTAAACCCACCAGTAAACAAATGTTGTTTAACCATTCAAAACAGTTCATAAAATAAAGACATAGATGAGCCTCTGGCCAGAGTTATTCAAAACAATTTTAAAACATGAAAATCCTCTATAACCAAAACTATCCTGCATGCTGAATGAAGATAACATATAAAATTAAAACAGCGGACGCCCATGATCAAGCAGCCCCTCCTCTAGTCGTCCCGGTGCTGTCCCAAGTTACCTTATGGAAAAATAACAGAAAATAAGGGTGAGTACAAAGACACTCAGTAAGAATCTCCAACCGGGGTACAGTACGAAACAACATATCATCTAGCATCCACGTATACATGCAAATAGTTACCAATATAGAATCCCTAGAATGAGTTGTCAATATAACTCTTGAGTCATCGGAAGTCTCTTACTTCTGTCCTAGTGATCAGCTCAATAACTGATCCCAAACAGATATCCTCGAAGGTCTCTTACCCTCGGCCAAATGACCAATTCAAAAGCTGGTCCTGACCAGCTCTCCAAACTGGTCAAGGGACAACTGGAAGAGTACCCGGTGTTTAGCTCTAAACTAGGAAAGGAAATGGTGTACTCATGAACACTAGCCCGAGGGAGCTCTCTTTCTGGCGCCTAATGCGTGAGTGCACACACTGCATGCTGCTGTAAACTGCATAAATGTGGGGGCCTAGGGACAAACTAGGCCTGTCTAGGTACGCATGTCTAAAGAATCGGAACCAGTGTCACTGATCTACAGTAGTGCAAAGCCCTCGGCACTCAACTGTAGTAGCCTAAATACCACCACTGCCTGAAGCTAAGAACCGGCCAAGGCAGGCTTGCTCCATTGGCAGGGTTCTGCTCTAGTAGGCTACAGACTAGGCTTATGCCGATGTGGTGAGCTAGACCACACTCGACTACCGAGAGCAGGATCTTGTCCTCGCTAGTCCCAACCTGTGGGGACAAGTTACGTTATGTCCGCTCTCAGCCTCTAGATGATGACAACTTAACAAGTTCTATCTAAGATTACTCGACTCTATTCCCTAACAATCAAATGTGCTCAGCAACATATAAACCCTAGCATGGTACTACGAGCTTAAAACAGGAATCAAAGCATGCTGGAAGAACAAAACCTAGCATGGCACTAACATGTGGAAACAAGAGTAAAACATGCTAGCAGGAAGCAGAACAGTATATAAATCTTATCCACTAAACATGCCCGTAAACAGTAAACAAGCAAACAAAAATGCAATCAACGAAGTCTCGACCCCGATAAGAAATCCTTACCTGGAAAGCAAGCAGAACGAACACACAAAATAAATGCTTCTTGAGCTGCAGAACCAACGGATAAACAAACTAGGCAATATAATGATAACAAGAATAAATAATTAATATCTAAGCAGCTCACAAACTAGGCAACCAACTCATAAGGCTCGGAACAAGGGATTACCCAAAATTGAGAAGAACGGGCTCAGCACCACGGCCTCGGCGTAGGGCTGCATCTGGCGGGGACGAGGCTCGCGGCTGCAAGGTTATGTGGCACGGACAGAGTGTGCGGGCGAAGATGAGCGGCAAACCTCAGCAGGGCGAAACACTACTTGCAGCTGCGTGAAGGCTTGCGAGGCCAGACAAGCGGCACTGCTCGGTCAGCTGCTGGGCGAACGGGCTGCTCGAGGTGACGCTGCGGCTAGGGGCGAGTGGCACAGCGACTGGACCGGGCGAATGGATCCACGGGGCTGGACAATCTCAGAGCAGCAATCGTTGATGCGTGCTGGCAGGGTGAAGGGCAGACGCCTTGCTTTGGCGAAGGGCTCTCTAGGGAAAATGGGCTTTGCGATGTTGTGCGGAAGTGAATGACTCAAGCTGTGATCGTGAGCGGGCATGTGCGTTGATAAGGTGACAAAGGCTCGGTGCTGCGACAAGGATCGGTGAAGGGCGAGGGTGGCTAAGGTTTAGGCGAACTTGATCTCGGTAAAGGGTGAAGGCAACTAAGGTTAGGCGAACTTGATCTCGGCGAATGGTGGAGAAGAAGAGGGAGAGCTCTCGGCAAAAGAATAAGAAGAAGAAAGGAAGAAATGAGGGGAATTGTTCTTATATAGGGACCTCTTCGCCATGTGTCGAAATCTCCCAGAACCAACCAGCCTTCGAGTTCTGGCGAAGGCAACTTAAACAACTATTTTTCTCTTAAATCTCTTTTAACCAAAAGGACCTTCAACCTTCCCAACAACAACTAACCTTGGAAACCTGAAATCGAAAGAATAACCCAAACTCAGCAAATAACAGAAACAGCCCTGGAATCTTGATTAATTACAAATTTGACCCTGAAGCAAAATTACCAAAATTCCCTTAAAGGCTAAAACTGCCCTAACGGCCCAACTGAACAATCGAATAAACAACCGAACATACTTTGGGAACTGGAATGGAAAACTGGGCCATAACAATACTCCCTCCTTTTATGACTTTCGTTCCCAAAAGTCCCTAAGACTGAAACAACTCCGAATAAGAGTCCTCATCTCATCCTTTAACTCCTAAGTTGCTTCCTCTATCTTATGATTCCTCCACTGAACCTTAACCAAGTTAATCTCTCGGTAACGCAAAGTCTTGCAATCTTGGGCTAAAATCTGCACTGGCTTCTCCTTGAAGCTCAAAACCTCATTCAGCTCTAACGGCTCAAAGTCCACAACTTGAGAAGGATCTGCCACATACTAATGAAGCATCGACACGTGGAAAAATGTTATGCACTATTGCCAATGACGGGGATAAAGCCAAACCGTAAGCCAGTAAACCAATCCGCTCAAGGATCTCAAAGGGTCCTACAAATCTGGGACTCAACTTTCCCGCTACCAAACCTTAAGACCGCACACATCGGCGCTACTTTCAGAAATACATGCTAGCCAACCTCAAACTCTAAATCTCTACGCCAAACATCGGCATAACTTTTCTGCCTACTCTGTGCTATCAACATACGAGCTCTAATCTTCTGAACTGCGTTGTTAGCAATCTGTAACAACTCGGAACCCAAAACCTGACGGTCACCAACCTCTTACCAGAACACTGGAGACCTGCAACGCTTACCATACAAAGCCTCAAACGGAGCCATCTGAATCGTGGACTGATAGCTATTATTGTAGGAAAACTCCATCAAATATAGATACTGGTCCCAACTGCCTGGGAAGCCTAAAACACAGGCTCGTAACATATCTTGGAGAATCTGGTTCACCCTCTCTGTCTGACCATCTGTCTAAGGGTGAAAAGTAGTACTGAAGCCGCACTCGGTTCCCAAACCCTTATGGAGCACTCTCTAGAAGCGAAAGGTGAACCGAGAGTCACGGTCTGAATAATCCTCACCGACACACCATGGTACCAAACTATCTGATCCAAGAACAACTATGCTCACTGCTTCACTGTATAGTTAACTCTACCGGGAATGAAGTGTGCACTCTTAGTCAGCATATCCACAGCAACCCATATCTGAGTAAACCCTCTCGGTGTCTTTGGCAACCCAGAAATAAAGTCCATCGAAAACTCTTCCCATTTCCACTGAGGCACACCCAACAGCTACAACAAACCTGTCGTTTCTGTTTGGGAGCCTTCACTTGCTGGCAAGTGAGACACCGGCTAACAAACTCTACAAAAATTCTTTTCATATCCATCTAGAACGTCTGCTTGAGAACCTGATACATCTTGGTACCCCCTGGGTGTCAAGTAAATGGGAACTATGAGCCTTATTAAGTAACTCGGCTCGTAGTCCGACAACGGCTGGAGCACACAACCGACCTCTGTACCTCAAACCTCCGTCTGGTGCTAGAAAAAAGTCAAAATCTTCATCCTCCTGAACTCTTTCAATCCACATTTACATCTTGGGATCACTCAGCTGGCCACCAATGATCCTCTGCTTAAACAACGGCTGAACTGTCAATTGGGCTACCCTGGCTGTAACCTCTCCCAACAACACTACAATACCAGGTTGCTCGAACTCTTTCTACAAATGAATATGAGAACTCAGAAGCTGAGGAGTGCAACATCTTTCTACTTAGAGCATCAGCCACAACATTTTTCCTTTCTCGGGAGATACAAAATCTCACAGTCGTAGTCCTTGACTAGCTCGAGCCACCTCCTTTGTCTCATATTTAACTCCTTATAAGTGAAGAAGTACTTAAGGCTCTAGTTATCAGTAAACAGCTGAATCCTCAAACCACACAGGTGGTGCCTCCAAAATTCTCAATGTAAAAGCAACCGCCGCCAATTCCACAATAAGAGTCGGGTAATTTTCTGTCAAAAGGCTTCAGCTGACGTGAAGTATACACCAATCACCTTACCATGTTGTATCAAAACACATCCCAAACCAACTTGGAAACATCCCTGTATACTACACAACCACTCGTTCTCTCCGGAACTGCCGAACTGGCTTAAACTGTGGTATGTCAAACTGTGCTGCAACGCAGCAAGACCCTTAGCCAAAAGGACTTCCTCTTTTAAAGCTTAACGTACCACGAAACCATAAGCATCAAACATGAAACATCCTGATCAAGCACTAACAAGCGGCTAAAACACAATCCTTAAAACAACGAACCACTAGGGTCAGGCACAACATAACTAGCAAGGCTTCCTCACAAGTCAAGACTTGGAACCGACACACCTTGCGCAACAACGAACCTTGACTGAAACAAGAAGACGTCCAAAACCTCAAAAGGTCAACCAACTTTTAACAAGACAACAAAAGCTCTTGAACTAACCATTCACTACCTGTCGGTAAAACAACCAACACTCGAGCTTAACAGTCACAAACTCCAACTCTTTCAAGGACAAAAGTTTCTATCTACTCACAATCGAATTGCGGCTCTTAACCAAGGACAGAAAACACTATCACCTCTTAACAGTCGCGCCCAAGCAAAAGTGATAAACAATCATTAAGCTGAAAAGAAAATCTCCACTTAAAAACCACAATCATTTAAAGTAACACCTTCAATACAACCAAGCTCAAGCTTAAGTTGCACCTCTAGGCCAACTCAAAGATTATCGCGAAACTAACCCTGGCTTGGCAACTGCCAATAAAACTCCAACCGAGCAATTGAAAACTCACTGTCTGGGTCAGGCTAAGCTCTGGCAAGGATCTTCACGAGCTTAGGATCCTTCCGACGACCCCCAGACACACACTGTTGTAAAGACGGTCTAATAGCCAACTGACTAAATAAGAATAAACCTTCTTCAGCAACACAACTACACTGGCTAGCTCCAACTTTCTAGATACAGGGGCAAGAGACCAAACACGCTGCAGAATGTGTCGTCCTCTTACTCAAAGCATCAGCCACCTCGTAGCTTTACTCCGGGTAAAGATCTCTACAACACCCTTAACAACACCAGTCGACAATTGCATGGTTTCTAGTAAACCATAATTTGCTCGGTCCCATCTAGGCTCTAACGAAACAATAACAAGGGTTCTACCAACCAAGGTCACGTTCCAACGAACAACTCTTGTCTGATGACAAGTAACCCAACAACGAGCAGAATACATCTGCAGTCTCAAGCTAAGGGCACTTCTCAGGTCAGTATCCACGAACTGAAAGCCTAACTTCTTCGAAAACTGAGCACAGTCTTGCTCCAAATAAATCAACTCTAACGTGGTTTCTAATAACAACCCACACTGGGAATAAGCTACTCACAGGTACACATGTGAGTACAAAGACTAATCACTACAGAAGACCGAAGCCTAGCCGACTCTCATAGAGATGCCATCAACTGTCTCCCAACAGAGTCACAACCAACGACTGAACACCAAGGGTTCAACTCTACACGTTCTATCTTTAACTTTTTACCCACCTCTCGGGTAAACTTAGGGAATGATACTCTCGGTCATTCCTCGCACATATTTTCCTATCGTGGCCATCTGGCTACCAACAATAAGGATCAGTTGTGCTACATGATCAAGTTTTCCAACTGGCACGTTTGGTGCAACATCTAGAAAAACATGCTGAACTTCTCAATAAGTCGTAAGAATCATCTACACAACAGTGCAAACTAGGTCTGAACCTAGGCCTGCACCCAAGCTTGGTGCCAAACGAGCATTCTTCAGCCACATCATGAAGTGCTGCTAAAACAAAACTCTAGGCCCTGCTACACATAGGCCAACAAAGTCATAACCTCTAGTGATGGCAACACCGATAACTCGTACAAGAACTCCAGACTCATCAATCTGGCCTTTGGCATCTCGTCCATCGGACATGCTCAAGATCTACTTTTGAATCTCTGCTCGATGCTCAATAAACATCTCTCTAACCACGACTCTCATGGCTGCAGCACTATGTCATCTGAGCTATCTGTGCCCGAGACTCCTCTCGCTGCGTTGCCAACTGCTCTTGAGTCTCCGCTCTCTATTGAGCCAACAAATTGACCATCATCTCTCTCATGGCTGAAGCAAACTATGCTCCAGGAGTCTCACTTTGAGGCAAGGTAGTCTCTATCCCCTCTCTCGGTAAATCAACAGTCGGGGCCAAAGGTGGCATGCGGGTGTGGTCAGCCCTGGACGTGGACTCATCTACAACTGGCTCAACTCCAACTCTTCGGTTGGCAATACCAGACGTCCCTGCTCCTCTACGTGTGACTGGTACACTAGCGATCCACACATAACTGCAAAACTAGTCCACACTTGGACTCTTACTGCCAACAACAGGTAATATATGTATACTAGATGCATGTACTGTAAACAAAACCCTTAGCCAAAAAACTTTTGACATACCGACGGCCGTTGGAGTGCTGATGATCATGGGGACAAATGACCTAACTTAGTGGGTCAGTCTACAGAATCTATGACTCTGAGCTCTGATACCAACTGTAAGAACCCAACTCTAAAATAGTCCTAAACTCGGTGCTTACTCAACATGCATGGATCAATACGTTCAAAATTAAACCTTAAACCAACTAGTAAAATAAATGTTGTTTAACCATTCAGAACAGTTCATAAAATAAAGACATAGATGAGCCTCTGGCCAGAGTTATTAAAACAATTTTAAAACATTAAAATCCTCTATAACCAAAACTATCCTGCATGCTGAATGAAGACAACATATAAAATTAAAACAGCGGACGCCCATGATCAAGCAGCCCTTCCTCTAGCTGTCCCGGTGCTGTCCCAGAAAATAAGTGTGAGTACAAAGACACTCAGTAAGAATCTCCAACCGGGGTGCAGTACGAAACAACATATCATCTAGCATCCACGTATACATGCAAACAGTTACCAACATAGAATCCCTGGAATGAGTTGTCAATATAACTCTTGAGTCATCGGAAGTCTCTTACTTCTGGCCTAGTGATCAGCTCAATAACTGATCCCAACAGATATCCTCGAAGGTCTTTTACCCTCGGCCAAATGACCAACTCAAAAGCTGGTCTTGACCAGCTCTCCAAACTGGTCCTAAGACATCCTTGAGAGTACCCAGTGTCTGACTCTAAACTGGGAAAGGAAATGGTGTATTCATGAACATTAGCTCGAGGGAGCTCTCCTCCTGGCCCCTAACGCGTGTGTGCGCACACTGCATGCTACTGTAAACTGCGTAAATGTGGGGGCCTAGGGACAAACTACACCGGTCCAGGTATGCATGCTTAACGACTCAGAAGCGGTGTCACTGATCTACAGTAGTGTGGATCCCTCAACACTCAACTATAGTAGCCTGAATACCACCGCTGCCTGAAGCTAAGAACTGGCCAAGGCAGGCTTGCACCATTGGCAGGGTTCCGCTCTAGCAGGCTACAGACTAGGCTTATGCTGATGTGGTGAGCTAGACCACACCCGGCTGCCGAGGGCAGGATCTTGTCCTTGCTGGTCCCGATCTGTGGGGACAAGTTACGTTATGTTCACTCTCAGCCTCTAGATGATGACAACATAACAAGTTCTATCTAAGATTACTCGACCCTATTCCCTAACAATTAAACGTGCTCAGCAACATATAAACCCTAGCATGGTACTACGAGCTTAAAACAGGAATCAAAGCATGTTGGAAGAACAAAACCTAGCATGGCACTAACATGTGGAAACAATAGTAAAACATGCTAGCAGGAAGCAGAACAGTATATAAATCCTATCCACTAAACATACACGTAAATAATAAACAAGCAAACAAGAATGCAATCAACAAAGTCTCGCAGGGTCTCACAACCCCGGTGAGAAATCCTTACCTGGAAAGCAAGCAGAACGAACAAACAAAATAAATGCTTCTTATGCTGCAGAACCAACGGATAAACAACCTAGGCAATATATTGATAACAAGAATAAATAATTAATATCTAAGCAGCTCACAAACTAGGCAACCAACTTACAAGGCTCGGAACAAGGGATTACCCAAAATCGAGAAGAACAGGCTCAGCAGCACGGCCTCGGCGAAGGTGAAGGCGAAGGCAAAGGGCTGCATCTGGCGGAGGCGAGGTTCGCGGCTGCAAGGTTGTGGAGCATGGGTAGCATGTGCAGACAAGGACGAGCGGTAAACCTCGGCAGGGCAAAATGCTACGTGAGGCTGGGCGAAGGCTTGCAAGGCGTGACAAGCGACACGGCTCGACGAGCTACTGGGAAAACTGGCTACTCGCGGTGACGCTGTGTATGGACCCGACCCAAAAGTGATCCTAAACCGGTCCTTACTCAGCATGCATGGAAGTAAAAGACATATTTTAAATAAAACA
>JBBMKA010005465.1:0-11478 GCA_037833695.1 Sechiopsis laciniata | reverse complement strand
ATCTCTAATTATATCGATACTTTAACATTTCTTCTCACTTAGTCCGTGACCGATTGAATACATGACCACCTACTCTTATATCATGTTTGCTGATGCCAAAATCTGGCCCCTAGATCAACCGGTAAATTTGTATCGGGAACGAGAACCTGCAAGAGAGAAAATGCTAGACACCAGTGTGGTGTGAGCCACGTCTCCTCCGATGCTTAAGTTAGATGAGAATAAGTGTTGTTTAGTAGGGTGTTTAAGAGTCAATTGGAACTTACCTTTTGAGTTTTACCCTGACCTTTTGTAGGTGGAGACCTGCCTAACTGCCTCACTCCACTCTCCGAATTTCCTCCATCCTCCACGATCTCCCATATCTTCATGGAAATCGTGCGAATCTCGTCCCTCCATGATGGTTGAGACCTGGTCATCTGATAGGGTGCGCTATCCTGGATAGACTCCGCCCTTTTTCCGATAGGCTCAAGTTTGAGAAACGACTAGAACTAGGCCTTATGGGCCTAAAGGGACGGAACTGAGGGGTCTTGGTAAAATGAGGTTATGGGCCTCAAGATCCCACTTGGGCACGACACTAGGCGCTCGGTATCGGGCACTGAGCCTTGAGTGCCAGGTACTAAGAATCGCGTGCTGACACTGAAACTTTGGTGCCAGGCATCAAGCCTTGGATACCAAGCACTGACCACCAGGTACCAAGCACTGGGCACTAAGTACGAAGTCCTTTCTGTCTCCGCTTATGTCTACTGGTGCACTTTCAACTTTTCTCCTAGGACTTTTGAATGCATTTGGGCTTGATTCGTTGCTGTTGGGCTCATTTGGGCTCGTCTTTCTTTAGGCCATCTAGCCCAAGTGTCATGCAAATATCCCTACAACAATGTTAAATTACTAATCAACTAAAAAATTAAAGTAGATGAATTGTGATAAATTTAAATATATTAATACTTAAAATTTTCTATCATTTAAATAACTCAACGAGCATAAATAAGTAGGTTTGAATTCCAATATTGTTGAAGTAAAAAAAAAAAAAACCAATCTACTGTTCAAAGCATTGAAGTTCAAATACATATCTCTATTACCATGGAGAAACACCTATTAACAAAAATCATAAACATAATCTCAATTTCAACTGTCCTAACGACCTTGCTTAACCAAAAGATGATGTAAATAAATGTATACTTTTTTTGGACGGCTAAATTATTTGGTCTACGTCCTAATTTATTTTGACATGTGTAATCATTAGACTTCTTTGAAGGAAATTAACATCTCTCAAAAGAGAGACCAATTATTATGGCAATCTTTGTTGTTATTTGAATCTAATAAAAAACCTTTATTTATTTATTATTATTTTTTAAATTGACTCCCCAACCACTCATATCTTAAACTGCCAAATTTATAGTGTATTTTTATGGACTAATTGCCTTTATAGTCCTCATCTTTGTTTTGGTTTAATACTCAAAATCAAAGAACTACCCGAATATCTTTGACCCACAAAGTAACCAAATATATAATAATGTAAGCACAACAAACCCCTCAACCTAGTTGATAGTCGGTAGAAACTTGAAATCTCCAAAGTATATTTTTGAGGATATTTCAGTTTTGAATTCCACACGTAAATTTAATTATAAAATTCTAATGTTATTTTTCGTGTTAGAGTGCAAGTGTCTAGAGTATAGAATAAAACCGACTATTAAACCAAATGTTTGAATATATATATATATATAGTCTAATTTAAGCTAACAATATAAGCTTCTCATAGTCAGTGGTTGGATGCATAAGTTTGTCACATATATTTTCAACGGTAGTAATTGATATATATAATCAACTAAAAAGTTTGAGTTTCAATATCTCTAATCTCAAATATTGTTGAAGGTACTTAAAAAAAAGCTTTTGTTATAAATGGTCCGTACACATCTATTATTGAAAAAGTCCCCTACAAATAAATATGTCTTTTTATATATACAAGCATCCATCAAGAATCTTTTATATATTTTGATGATGTGAGATTATGTTTGCATCACGACTTCTAGAAAACTAGCGGTTTCGAGAGCTCGATCGAACCGAACTCGGGTTTGGAAAAAAGAAACCAAAGTCAATAGGACATTTTTTTAATTCAACTTGGGGGTGGAGGTTTTTGTTTTTCTACACAACCACACAACTTGGAGTGGTAGAGCATCTTTGTCAGTTCTTTATATATTGAAATATCTACAAGATTATAAGTATATAAATAAACTCACCTATGTTTTATCTTTTGCAACAACTCTTTACTCTTTGGTTATCCTTCAAATCCTTGTAAACAAACATAATGGTGATTATTCACTACTTCATAATATTCCTAAATATTTTTTAGTTTATTTTCTCTTTTTATTTGGCCTTCTTGGGTCATCTTTAGAAACCCTAAAAAATTTGTGTAGAAAAAGGTTATAGAAGATATATGGATCCACCCTTTTACAATTTGTTTTCTTCTTGAAATCCTTTATAGATTTAATTGTAATTTTTCCCTTTCAATGATTTTGTACATAATCTTGAAATGATTTGTTCGTTAATATAATTTTGATTCAGATCAAAGTTGTGCTGAAAGTGGATGTACATGATGAAAAAGCAAAGCAGAAGGCTATGAACGCAGTTTCCAGTCTTCCAGGTACTAAATTCCATCACAAAATTTCACTTCATTAAAAAAAAGAAACACATTTTAAATTTATATTGATCGTATTAACGAAATATGACATTCTATATTTATTTTCATCTTTTAACACGTTTTTTAATATTTGTGAGTGTTCAGACAAGTTGTGCATGGGCAAGCTAGAAATTTTAATTTGGGGAGCCAAAATTGAATTATGTTGGGAATTTCACTTATACATATAAAAAAATCACAAAGTTTAAGATTTTGAAACAACAGTAAATTTCAAAGTTTGGGACCACAATCTTATTTACATGTAGTAAATAATATTAAAAAATATATAAAGTCAATTTTCACATAAAAAATTATTGCATCCACCCGTGCTTACGAGAATTGTGTCTAATCATAAATATTTAACTGTCAAAGAAAATCATAAAAAAATTAATTTTGTGACTATTATAGGTTAAATCCACGACTTTTTACTTTAGTTTTCAAGGTTTTTCTTATCACTAATGGTTAATAGCTAACAAAGTAAAACATATGATAAACTTTCTCTCTACAAGTTCAAATCAAATTTACGACGAACATATACAAATCGCCTCGTAAACCTAAACATAATTCTAGCTACGAAGGTATAAGTTATACAGTTTTAAAGGTTATATATTCGAATCACCGCACGTTCTCGTTTCAAAACTAAAAACGCAATCCTATAAATATATATATATATATACAAGTCTGTCCATGAGTTGTAAATGAATTAATTTTTGTGTGTGCTGTTGTGTAGGGATAGACTCCATAAGCATGGAGATGAAGGATAAGAAGATGACAGTTGTGGGAAAAGTAGATCCAGTTGAAGTAATTGAAAAACTAAGAAAGCTTTGTTTTGCTGAGATTCTCACAGTTGGACCACCAAAAGAAGAAAACAAAGACAACAAAAAACCACCAATTTGTTGCACTTCTTATCCTTATTATCCTTACAATCAATATCATCCCACCTACTATTCTTACATGCAAGATGAAAGTCCAATTGGTTGTGTTTTGTGTTGATACTTTAATTACCTTAATTTCTCCAAGTTGAATGTGTTTTTCCCATTTGTATTTTAGTTGTTTTTTTGTTTGTCTTTGTATGTGTGTGTGTGTTTTTACCTTTGGGTACTTTTAGGATGTTTTTTTTTTTTTTTCTTAATGGATATGATGATCATGAATTTAATTATCGTGTGTTGTTCATGGGAAGAATTATTGCAAAGTAAATTTTTGAAAAAAAAATAAACAAAAAGTTTATGTTTATGCACTCAAGTTTTGCTTTGGTTGAATCAATTGATAAATTCTTAAATTAATTATTATGAAAGACTTATGTATACATAATTATATATCAATTTAGATTCATTGTTAGAATTTATTTTAAAATCCTTAATATATAAGCTTATGTATGACTTAGTACATTAGCAAAGATAAATGCTAGAATCAAGGAATAAGAGCAATTTTCCTTTTATTATTATTATTATTATTTTAAAGTTTAACACCATAGTTTGGGGAATTAGGTTTAGAATTGTATGACTTCTTCATTTATGGGCACACACCATAGTTTGGGGAATTAGAATTAGGATTGAAATTGCATGACTTCTTCATTTATAGCTATTGCTCTTCTTAAAATCAGTGGTTTTTCTTCTGTCTTTTTCTCTTTTCTTGTACATAATTTTGGAAGAATTATTTTTATAATACTTCTTGACAATTTTGGTAGGTGTTAGAGATGAATTTTGTTGTTTAGGTAATTTGTAAGAAGAAACAAGTACGCTTTCAAAAAAAGAAAAAAAAAAAAAAAGAAAAAGGAAACAAGTGAAATACTAATGAATCACTAATTAAATTGATTGAAAAATTAAGATTTTAATAGAGTAAATTATAAATTTGAATTCTAACTAGTAAATCATAAGATATTTTTTTTTAAAAAAAAAACCTTTTTTTTGGTCTTTTTTTTAGAACCCTTTTCTTTGGTTTTTTGAAAAGGAAAGAATGATTAATAAAGTATGTATGTTGGATAGACTATGCTTAATCGAAGTTGTCAAATCTTTTTCATTGAATATATATTATTGGGACTGAGTTGAATTTGTATTAATAAACTAAAGATATGCTATGCTAAGGACATCAATTAGTATTTACATATATAAACACTTTAGAAAATATTTAAAGAACAAGAAAACAACAGACCAACGTTTCAACTTATTATATATATATATATATATATATATAAAATTTATTGTACAATTTTTATCTTTTGAAAAACATTTTTACAAACTCTTTTTTTTTTTTTTTGGGTGTGTGTGTGTTGTTCTTACTGATATTAAAATCATATAAGTATTAAAATCTATCATCAACCAAACGATTAGAAATTCCATCTCTAGGTGTAACTGAACTAAAAAAAAAAAAAAAAATCTAATCATATAGACTACTCATGAAAATTTATGCTTTTGAGCAGCTTTTAAGTCCAACATAATTTAAATAAATTCTAACATTTATAATAATCTAGTCACTATACATTTTTAGATTTGTAATTTTTAAAAAAAATTTATTTTAAGGTTACAACAATTAGGGGAGAAGGGATTCTGTTAGGAACAACAAACAACCACAAACCTCACATTGATATGATATTGTCCACTTTAGGAATCAACCCTCATGACTTTGTTTTTGGGCATCTCCCAAAATGTCTCATATCAATGGAGGTGTTGTCCCCTCCTTATACATAAGATATTTCCCTTATATTAGCGATGTGAGACAACTTTGTTTGCTCAACAATCCTCCCCTCAAACAAAGTACACTTCGAACCCCTTCGAACCTTATCGACCTTGTCTATACCTGGAGACCTCCCCTCGAACAAAGTACACCGAGCCATATGAGACTCGCCCTCCTTTGTTCTACATCGAGAGTCTTCACCCATATTGCTAAGTCAAGAGCCTGAGCTCCTGATACCACTTGTTAGGGACAACAAACAACCACAAACCTCTACATTGATATGATATTATCCACTTTAAGAATCATATATATAAATATAAATAAATATATATATATATATATAAATATACATATGGCGAAAAAAATACAATTAAGATTTAATGAAGTTTAACTGCATATCAAATATAAAATAACAGAGACTAAAATGTGTTCATAAACTACAAATTAGACAAAGTTGTTTCATGCATAATAGAATGTAACACATATCATTGATGATATATTTCACGATAGGAATCAAGTTGCTACAAATTTTAAATTACAATGATTAAAATTTCCTTTGATATTCATTTAGTTTTGAAAATTACTTTTCATTTTCAAATATTGTCTAGGTTTTTGAAAATCTATGTAAGTAGTAAGTTAGAAACAATAAAATTAAAAGATCGAAGTAATATTTATAATAGGCTTAATTTTTAATAACTAAAAACAAACAAAATATCAAGTGATTTATCAATGAGACTTTGTTTATCTGTTCTTGTTTTTTGAATTTTGAAAATTAAGCCTATAAATATAACTTTTGTTTATGATTTATTTTTTGTTATGTTATTTACTTTTTATTTATGTTAAATGAAAAGTAACCCAAAATTTGAAAACTAAAAAGTAATTTTTAAAAAACCTAATTTTGATTTGGACTTTGGCTATTAGACATAAATATTTTCTTAGGATAAATGAAAGCAATTATAAAGAAATGATGGAAAAGAATGAAATTAAAAAAAAAAAAACCTATCAAGTGAGGAATTTTTTTTAAATGGACATGTATCTCCAATTTAAAAGATCTAGGTAAATATTGTTAGAATTGAAAAAAAATCATGAAAGATGGTAATTTGAACCTAATAAATAGCACGGTTGTTGTTGGCAAATTATTTTAATGCTTTATTCATATAAATATTTTTTTAAAGTAAAAAACATCTAAATCACGTGATAATAAAAAATATAAGTTACAAAGATCACTAGTAGAATAGAAATTTCAACAAATCAAAAATTGAATAAGTCATCATTTTAAATTTAGACAAGACGAATGTTTTATTTAGAGATCAATTATAAGTTAATATTGTTATCCAAATTAAATTATGACAAACCAAAATATGCTACGAGTCATTTTTATGGTCATTCGATTACACCGATAAATGTGATCAAATCTGTAAATGAGCAAACTCGACCAAATTACAATTTGGGCCAAAAGCCCAATCCTTAGACTAAATCAGAAGGGCTTAAATAAGCCCCAAGTCCATGAAGTCATTCAAAACTCACTTGTTGATCCAACACAAAATAATGGCCCAAAAACCAACAGGCCTAGTAGCACATTGAAGTCCAAGCCCACATGGAGCCTATGGAAAATTCTATAAATAGAGAGCTCATCTATCATTTCAAGGGTAGAAAAATTTTACTCTTTAAAGGTTTAGAGGGAACTCATCACAGTACTACTTTAACATTTTGATCATTTCCTCTACAAATTTTAAGATAGTCAAATTTTAAGATAGTTACACATTACGTTTTTAAAAGGAATTTTATGCACCTGAGAAGGAAACATCATTCTTCCAAGACTACAAATATAGAACTCAGTTTACACACTAAATTCGTAAAGAGAACTGTAGGCATATGAGAAGAAAACAATATTCTTCAAAGTCCATACAAACATATTGAAGACAATTGCGAGCAGTCGTATACATTTGAAAAGGAAGTAACATTCTTCCAAATCCATATATATTGAATATATTTGTGCACTATGTTCTTTACACATCTGAGAAGGAAGCGAAATTATTCCAAATCCATATAACTTGAAGGCATTTGCACAATACATTCTTCAAGAAAACCGTACACACATGAGAAGGAAGCCACATTCTTCCAAGTCCATATAATTTGAAAGCAGTTGTGCACTATGTTCTTCAAGAAAACCATACGCATTTGAGACAACATTTTTCTAAGTTCACAATCTCAAGACCATTGCATACTATACTCGTCAAGTGAAATGTATGCATATAAAGAAAAGAATCATAAACACTTATTGAAAATCAAGTACCTTTCAAGACTTCAAAACTTCAATGCTCTAAGGGATTGTTTGTATTGAGCTTTTGAAGGAGCTGTTGAGAATGAGCTATTAATAACAACCCGTTTGTTCGTTGTTGAGCTGTTTGCAACCTATTTTAATTCCACAAAATAAACGTTAAAAAATTAGTGATCCAACCGCTAGATTGAAGAACCACTAGACTAAAAAAATAAAATAAAGAAAAATACAATGTGATATATATTGAACCACATAGGTGGACATTATTTTTTAGATTATGCCCAAACATGACCTAAATATTTCTCCTTGTTTTATTAATTCAATGACTAATGTCTAATTAATTATATGATATTATGACAGATGTGAGAGTGATAACTTTTTATGCAATATATAATATTTAGTAAGTGATTTAAACCATCATTTGAAGCCTAGGTAAAGAATTTTCTGATTTTCTTACGATGAATATAATAGTCTCGATATTTTTTCTTCTCAATTAGTTCAGCAGATACTATCGACTGATTTGAGTTAGAAAAATAACAAATCCAAATTTTTAGATCGGTTAAAAAAGGTTAATTAACTCAATCCAACCTAACCCATATACACTCCTAAGTAAAATTATGCATCAACAAGAGAGTTTTAAAGAATTAAGAGGTAATGAGTTCAATCCATGGTTATCACCTACCATTGAATTAATTTCATACGGATTTTCTTGACATTAAAATATTGTTAGGTCAGTCGTATAACTCGTGGCAATAGTTGAGGTGTATGCAAGCTGACTCGAACAATCATGGATATCCAAGAAAAAAAAGAAATCTAATACTATATATAATTACATTTCTTAAAAAAAAAAAGTAACTATGAATTTACAAATATTTTGTCCATGAAAGGTGGAGTAGGTTGTTGAAGGCTTGAAGTTTCAAATTCAAGACTTACTTGTTAAAATAATTTGTAGACACTCTTCAATTGTGTCTTCAATTCCTCTAATATATCTCAGTGTTGCGTCCAAAGAAATTAGAGATGAGCCAATAATTAAGGGATCAAGACTCCAACACTTTACCAATAAATAAAATAAAGGCAAATGGTACTAAATGTCAAAATAATAAAAACTAATTAAGATAATGTCTACTTTATTCTTTAGTTTAAATTTATGTCTAATTTGATTTTGACACGAGAGAAATACGAATTTAGTGCTCATTATACCCTCATAAAAAACTAATTAAGGTGTGTACTCCTACTTATTATTTCAATACTTTATATTTATACACCACAAATTCTAATAACACTTTTGAACTGAAGTACGGATAGGTAAGAACACCTACTGTTTACAATTACCCAGAATTTAAAAGTTTATAATATCAACCATCTACAACTTTTTAATTGAAAAGTCTGTTTTTACTAAATGTTAGATTTTGAATGTTAAGATAATATTAAATTTTTAACAATAATTGAAATCTACATTTCAATTGTCAAACAATATTAAATTTAAATGGACAAAACGTCTCAGAGTTTGTTGGATAAGTCACAAATATTTATGAATTTTCTCTAATCAATGAAATAAAGGCAGGATTACAATAATAAGATTTATTTTATATAATTAATAATTTTAATTAAAAAATAAAATCTAGACATAAATTTAAAGTCTAACAAAAATAGACACTTCTTTAATTTGTAAAAAAAAAAAAGAAGACATTTCCCTAATTTCCCAAAAAATAAAAACAGTTACCACTCGATCTGATTTCCAATGTATTGGACTCAGAAACAACAACTCAAATAAATGAAAATGGGCCCAATGAAAGCTGACAATTTCAAGTTTGTTATTATATTTGTCCAAGACACATGATTTTCGGTAGAAATTTCTCATTTGGAAAATCTAAATTTACAAATATCAAATCTAATTATATAAGTTATTTATTTCTTTGTCTTTTATTTAAAGACAAAACTTTTTAATTTGTTAAAAAAAAGCTTTTTAATAATACTAGTGAAATTATTCATAGTTTGAATCTTCCCAATGTTGATAAACTATTTCTTTTTACTAATATTAATTTCTTTGTTATTTATTTGAGTTGTTCTGGAAGAAAATCAAAACATGTCTACAAATATCAAATTAATTCTATTTAACCATTTGATTTTTGAAAATGAAACTTATAAATAACATTTCACCTACACATTTGCTTGTATTTTTTTGTATTCCATATTATTATTATCTATTATTTTTTCTTACAACAATTAGAAGTGAGGGTCAATCCAACTCATAACCTTTACGTTATTGGATATAAATTAATGTAGTTGATCTATTCCTTTATTGACTATTTTATTTGCATTTTTAACAATAAAGCCAATAATAAAAGATAAGTTATCATAAGTATAAAAAATTAACAAAATATTTTACAAACTCGAAAGTTATGAATTCAAATTCTCTGATCTTGTAGTGGTTATTAAAAAAAACATAAATAATTCTTTTTATGAACATTGAAAATATAGCAATTTTCGTAATAAATATCGTAAATAAAGTAAAATTTTCAAAATGAAACATTTTTATTCCACTTATACCTCCTCTTATTGAAGTCAGTCATTGAATCTTATTAACATAAATAACTTCAATTAGTGATATTTATATAATATTTTCGATAAAGTAATTAACATTAACTATGTTCTTAATAGATTTAAATCATCGATTTGAAGTGATCTATTATTCAAAATCAAATCAATGTCTTCGATAAGTGTCATTAATTGATTTCGATCGATCTCATTAAGTTTTAATGAGTAATATTGATTGGAGTTAATTAATTTTAATATAAACATACTATATTAAAAATCTATTTCCTAAAATGTACTTGCAAAACAAAATTTTAATAATCAACGAAAGTCATAAACTATAAAATTTCAAAATTTGAGATACAAAATAATCGATAAATTTTAACCTGTTTTTCAAATATGTTATAGACTTCAAATATATATATATATATATTTTTGTGATATTGATTGTTTTGTACATGTCTTCAATAATTATCCCTGATTGAAGTCAATTAATGATACTAAGTAAAGTCTATAATATACTTGACTTATAATCGACATTAACCGTATTATTAATATATTTCAATCTTGATTATCTTTGATCAATAATCTTCAATTAATGTTCTTGGTTGACTTCACTTAATGATGCAACATTGATTGAATCAATAAATTTGAAGGCTTTTTTCTTATGTAATTTATTTATTTATTTTTTATTTATATATATTTTTTTCTATTTTGCAAATATTTGAAAAGTTGATATTTACTAGTTTCTTTTACACTTTTTCTATTATAAGCACCGATCATCATCTAAAAAAATTAATTCCAAAATTTTCGAAAGTTTCAATAACATGATATTAAAATACATTTGTCCATCTTTCATCCCTAATTATAGTTGGACAAAAGAAAAAAAACCTATATAACAAAAAAAAAAAAAAGAAGGAAAATACGCATCTTTGTTATGAAATCACAATCGAAACTATCCTAAACATTTGAGTAATAAAGAAATCGAAATCTAATTTCTCTTCTATTACAATAAAAACTGTTGATTAATAAACTCTTGCAAATTTATCTACTTTTCAGCCAGGGCAGACCAAAAAGGTTAGTCACCAACCTTGACATAAAAAATAAAATCATAAATATAATATTATTATTAGTAATCGCTTATGTCACGAATTACATAATTTGATACTTGAATTTTCAGAATCGTTTGTGATTGGTTTGTCAAATGATGTTCAGTCGTTTTAATATTCTCTATTACATTACATTATCCCAATTAAAAAAAGTTAAATGGATGTCACGTCACATCGCACAATCAAAATATAGCCCACCCAGTCTTACTTTG
>JBBMKA010005464.1:0-11481 GCA_037833695.1 Sechiopsis laciniata | reverse complement strand
ATATTTTAAATGCTAAATAGGGTTTTTGAAATGGTGAAGTCAAAAGTATGAGGCCTTCAATAATATCTTGTATGACCGATAACTTCATAGGTTCGAATACTCCCATCTCAAATTATTGTTGAATTCAAAAAAATAAAAATAATAAAACGAAATGTGAATGGTGACGTCATACGGGAAGAATATCTTTTATAGGTGCTCAAATTGGTGGAACACTTGCTCTCATTGACAATGATATTGATGCGAAGTTGGATGAATGTTTAGCTCAATAGTAGCTTTCATTGATTATATAAAAAAAGTGACTCATCTCTTATTTTTCCTTTCCCATGAAAAAACTTACCAAACACTCAAAAAAAATTCGATCTCGAATATTATCTCCACACATTATTATGATGTCATATGACTTAACCTAACATTTGAGTTCTAAATAAATTTGAAGAAGAAATAGAAAGAAAAAGTGACTTTTCTTTTATTATTCTCTTCCTCTAAAAAAAAAAAAAGCAAATTAAAAAACGGTTTTCTAGAGAATGTGGGCTTGGCCATTGTTGAAGAATGTAGATTCCAAGAAAAAGAGACACTCCATCATCATCTTCACAAGCTAAACATGGAGCAAAAAAAAAAAAAAAATGTTGTACCATTTTCTTTCTTCCTTCCTTTTTCATGTTATATGAAAATTTAACTTTCAACTTGAAAAGCAAAACAATTATATTCAACCTTTAATTTGTTTTCCAATTATCAAATAATAAGGAGAAAAAAGGAAGCACTTTTGTAATGGAGAAGCCTCCAAGGACTGAGGGATTCAGGTGTGGTTTAGAAGAACAAAGATATGCTAAAGTAAGTGACAGACATTGGCAACTTTAGGAGTTTCCAAAAAATAAACATAATTAAAGAAATAAAGCATGTTAAAAAAAGAGAGAAAAAAAAGAAAGAAATATAGCTCAAGTGGGTAACTGGTTGTATTAATGAACAACCATTTTCCATATTTTTCTTCTCCCAAACAACAATGACTTTGTCAAATCCTCAATATCATCTTGGGTTACAAAAAAAAGGTGAAAAGGATTATAAAAGACAAAATGGCTTTGCTTTTGTGCTTTCGAGAATATTAAAAGTTGTGAAACTTTAACCACAAAAATCAATCAACCATCACTCTAGAAGAGTGGGTTGTTGCATTTTTCAAGTAATTGAGAAACCAATATACAAAGCATTGGGGCTTGGTTAAAAAAGAATCATATTCTTTCCTCTTTAGTTGTTTTAAATGTAATTTGGTAGAGATAAAATTTAAAAAGACATTTTACTGCCCTTTTTAAGATAGCATATGAAAAGTATTTTTCCTTAACAACCAAGAATAGATATATTTGGTAGCTTGTTCACTTATTTTCCTCGTTTATTTTTTTTAATCTTCGGTTTGTTTCAATTTCAACTTTGTATTACCTAATTGTTTATTTTAAAAAAGTTTGTTAACAAATGGAAGAGAATAATCTCACTTTTGTGTGCTATACAAAATTAAACATAAAGAAGGTTCCTTCTAGCCTGTATCGATTAAAAAATAATAAAAAGTGCTAAACTTCTATAGTCGATATGTATATACCATTTTGTAAAAGGAAGATTAGATCGCAATCTTCGTGATAAGGAGGTAATATAAGAAATTAGAATGTAAAAGTCGATAAAGCACACAATCCTATACAAGCATCCAAAGCAAGGAAAATATGTCTTTTTTTTTTTTTTCTTTATAAATACTTTTATTAAATTCATTAACATTTAGAGATAAAAAAGAAATTGAACTAATAATCTATTATTTATTTACTCATGCATCATATTAGTTAAACTCAACCGTTATTGATGAAGAAAATTTGTGTTAGGGTAAAGCTTTTGGAAAATTAAAAGCGAAAAAATTGATTTATAAGTGGTAAAATGGTGATGACAAAGAAATATATGTCTATGTGTGTTTGTGCAAAGATAAAAGTTAAGGTCCAGAGTTAAAAATTAAAAAAAAAAAAAAAAAAAAAAAAAAAAAAAAAAACTTGGATACTTACGAGTAAGTATCTAGTAAAACTTACTACTATTTGTAAGATATAAAAATGCATTAAACAATATATAAAAGAAATGATGATTTGATTAATGAGAGAGAAATAATATTTAAAGGTGTGACACATTCAAATTCTCATAAATAAGTGATAAATATGTACTAAATACTTACTAATAAATATGTAAGTATTACTAAAAAAAACCTTTACTCTTTTTTGTATCTCTTACGAGAATTATTTAAGTCATGTCCAGACATGATTTAAACAGTAATACCTACTTATGTGACCTAATATGAAACACATTCCTTTTTTCTTTTCTTTTTTAGTTTAAAATAAAATAAAACATGACACATATTTAGGCCACATAAGTTGGCATGCATCACCTAAATATATTTGATCTCTCACTTTCAAAACTTTAATAGATGCTTGCTTGCTTGGCCACACCACATTTCTCTCCCACTCTTTTCTTTTAAGTTTCCCTTTGTGTTATCTCTCTTTCTTTTAGCTTCAAGTCAGCTTAGAAACAACGCGTTCTTAACCTTTTTTTTCTTTTTTGAAAAAGATTTAAATATACCAAAACCCAAAAGCAAGCACTCATATGATTGGGAAAAGCCAATAACTGTAGGGCCCTCAAATAACAAACAATAGTTGCCCATTTTATCTCTTTTGCTTTTAAATTTATAATTTTCATGAATAAAGTTTTGTTATTATATAGTGGAGTGTATTGGCTCCACAAGACTTTTGCATGGATGAGTTGGCAACTGTCAATTTCAAGCTTTGACCTGACTTTTCTATTGATCCATTGGTATAAATTTAGTAGTCGGTTAATGCTAACGATTTCATTATTTTCTTACTTTGAATTTCCATTAAGATTGAAATGGTTTCTCTTTTGACGATTAATTCTGTTTAAAAAAGAAAAGTCTTGGCATCGCAAAAGAATAAAATAGTTGCCAACTATTTCAGTATCCATTTAGCATTCTGCTCAATTGAATTTTTTTCTTATTGAATTCGTCATATCTTTCTATATTGGAATAGTCATTTAGTAAAAAAAAAGTTATATCGATAATTTAAGAATACTATATAAATATCCTTTCAAAAAAATAATATTATATAAATATAGAAATTTCATTTAAATAATACATTATATTTGAAAATAACTAATTAGTGAAAACTATTTAATGATATATTATATTGAGAAGAGTTCATCCAATTATAATTTTCCTTTAAAAAATTCAAATCTATCAAAAATAAAATCTTTTTAAATGTTTTTTTTAATTCTTCGTGGCTTCTAATAAATATATTTTCATAGAAAAAAAATAATAAACAACTTTCATATTTGTTTCCTCTAACCTTTGTACCATACTTTGGTTAAAAATTTAAATAAAATTAAAAAAACAAAAAAAACAAAAATCCTTTGTAGCATACTAAATACTAATATATATAATCAAAAAATGGAATTAAGTAACTTTTATTTGAGACTTCTCCTTCTTTCCTCTTTTCTTTCTTCTGATTTTCTTTTACAACAATCTTTCTTCTTGTCTTTCATTTCATGTCTCTTTTCCAAAATGAAAATCAATGAAATGAACAACACAGTTAACCTAATTTCAAGAAGGAAAAAAATCAGAACAAATAAAAAAAATTCCTCTGGAAGAAAACGTCCATTAAGAACCAAGCTCTTCATGTCCCTACTTTTTTTAGCCATGAAATCCACACTTTATAACCAATCGGCCTGTTACTTAAACGGCCCCCAAATCCACACCTCATAGTGTACGTCTGCTATGGGAGGGTTTTAGCTTGGGGCAATAGGTGTGAACAGGCTGACTCGGATTGCTGGTGAGGGCCTCCAGGACCGTGACTCAGTGGACACCTTTCTTCGAGTCTTTAGGCTTGTCGACTTGGACCAGGTCAGTAATGTGTAGGCCTACACCTAACTGGTTTTCAGCACCATGCGGTATATGCGCACACTCACCGAGTGTCAGGTAGATGGCTCACCTGGATCTGTGTCGTCAGTACACCAGTAGTGAAAAGTTGTGTTTAAGCTAGATAGTTGTGTAACGAACTTCATGACTAGTCGTATTATCTAGAATAGATGAATGGCTCAAGGGCCTCAGAAGAGAGTTGTGTAACGAATTTCATAACCAGTTATATTCCTACATTTAAGTGAGTGTCTCAAGGGTCTCACAAGAAAGTTGTGTAACGTACTTCATAACCAATCATATTCTTATGTTTAGGTGAGAGTCTTAAGGGCCTCATAAGAGAGTCATGCAACAAATCTCATGACCAAGTACAAAACTATGTTGAGACGAGAAAGATATGTATTCCTGGCATGTTAAGTTATTCTTTGTGCATTGTATCCCTGTTGGGAAGTTTTTACTGAGTATTCTTTTATACTCACCCTTTCTGTGGTTATTTTCTTTCCACAGGTAATCAAGTGACACCACCAAGAGGGTTAGCTGGGAAGTGCTGAATAGATCATGGGTGGAGCTTGCTGCATTAGCTCTGTTTAGGCTGTTAACCTAGTTGATAAGCTTTGTTGTTCGTGGACATGCTAGGGTTTAGTCTCATGTTATTTGTGTTAAATGGTTTGTAACACTTGGGCATGAATGCCTTTACTTGTTTTTATTGTTCGTTTAATTGATTTTGTTTTTGAAATACCTTGGCCAAGGACTTGTATTTATTTATTATTTAGATATAAAATTCAACATGAGCAATTACTTTAAGTTTGAATTTTAAAATTGCATGTTTGTAACCGTATTTAAGTCAGCTTGTGGTAAGGTTCGTAGTCTAAAATTACGGGTCCTTACAAAAGCCTTGTGTAATCTACATTGTATCATCACATCTTTGACTTGCACTTGCCACAAGCCAAAATTCATCCTTCCATCAAATTTCTCTCCAAGCCAATCTTCACAGAACTCATGAAGTTTGCCATTTCTATTTCAATCCTACCAAAATTTGCAAATAAGGAACACTATTCACAAATGCCCAACGATAGTTTGATAAGAATCCTTTTCTGATGTGGAAGCTCAGACAAAGATGCAGCCATAGAACATACTCAAAATTCAAAAATTGCAAACCTAAAGCTATGGTACCACTTGTTGGGAAAAAAACACCTCTATTACCACATGAATAAGCAAGAAAATTAACTAAGAAATTAAAGGAAACAACAAAAAGAACAACACAAGAATTTACGTGGAAAAACTCCAAAGCTGGAGAAAAAAACTAAAATTGTTACAATCACAAATAATTCTCTCCTCAACCCAAATTTAATACATACGCTTAAAGTAATTCTAATTAAGATGCCTTGAATCCAAGGCAATTTATAAAGGTGCAAAGCAGCCTGACTGTTAGCGGAAGATCGGATGCTTAAAAATTCGACCAAGGTCCCTTTTGCTATCGATATGGGTTGGTTAAAATTTTTTCTTTCAACCCGAAGTTTAGAGGTTTGATTTTTCTACTCCACATGTTTACCGAAAAAACAGCTCTCTTTTGGCTTCTTTCATTGGATGGGCATTTGAATTGAGGAAGTGTTTAATTTTTAAAAATTTTGGTTTAGTGAATGTTCATTTTCTAATGTACAAAATTGAAAAATAGTCGGCCAGTTTAATTTGGTAAGCTCAAAAAAAAAAAAAAAAAAAAAAAAGAGTTGAGTTGAATTTTGCTTTTTTACTTTAATTGATGCGTGATTTCATATCGGGTTTTCGTCGAACCGAACTTAAAATTGCATCACCAGCACACTTAACACTCACAGTCATAAGCATGTAATCACTTCATTTTAATTCTATCGAAATCCTTCGAGTGTCTGGCCTAGGGACGAACGTAATACTTGTTTCAAAAAAAAAAAAAAAAAAATCTATCCAAATCCTTGTAAACTTCCATGAACTTAACTAAATTAGCTAAACAAACAAGTCTAACTCAAAAAAATTTAACTTAGCAACCAAATATAATATTCTAAGTGTGTGTTAACGATGTTTCGACATTGGATGAACTCACGGCAGCCATGGTAGTCACGACAAAGAGCTTTCACAAAATTGATCGGAGAAGAAAAAGTTGCATAAGGGAGACTTTCTATAGCCGCATGCTTTTAAGTGTGATGAGAGAGTGTAGCTTCAAAAAAGTCCTCTCCTTACAAACTTTTACTTTTTAGAATTTTAACCTTTTAGGTCCCTTTGTAATCATTTATTTTTTATTTTTGTGATAAATTTTTCATTATCCATTTTTGGTTTTATGTAAAAAAGTAAAAATTTAACTTCCATTTTAGTTTTATGTTTCTTAAAAACTAAAAACTAAAAAATATGTTTGATAATTGTTTTTTATTTTCAAAATCCTATTTTAATTTAAATTTTCAGTTTTTTTAATATTAGTAAATAAAATCAACTACTTTTATTATATTTTCATTTGATATACTATTATTATCAAAATAATATTTTTAATCTTAATATTTTAAAAATAAAAACCTGCTTTTAAAAGTTTTTTTTTCGTTTTTGAAATTTTTGCATAATTTTAATTTTTAAAAACGTTTTCAAAATTTTAAAAATAAAAAACTCAATTGATTATCAAACAAATTTATTTTAGAAAGAAAAAAACAAAATGAAATGGTTATTAGGGTCTTAGTTTTAAGTTTTAAAGTTTTATATAAAAATAAAGAAAATTTTATTCTACAATTATAAGAGATCTAGCAAGATATACTTTAAAAGGAAAAAAATATATATATCCAATTTTTTAAACTTTATAAAAATAAACTTGGTTATTTAAAAAAAAAATGGTTTTTTTTTTTTTTTCGAAAACTTGAATATTGAATCGTTTTTAAAAGAGTACATGTGCTCAATTTTATGTTTAGTATTCATTATTAAAAGTGGAAAATTAACAAATCTATATTGAAACTATAGATGTCCATTTTTCTCAAGGCCAGGCCTGACCTGTCTCGAACTCATCCATTAATCTTTATTTAGGCACGGAATAGGGGAGTGAGCAGGATCGAAAAAATTTCTGCCCCGTTTTCATTTTTTTTTTAATTTTTAGTTTTTTTTCCTTTTTTATCAATTTAGTCTTTTTTTACAATCTTTTTTTGTAAAAATATTTATTCAAAATGTATATCATCTTTTTCTTTTCCTTTTTTAAAAATATTATTATAAAAATTCTTTTTTAAAAAAAAATTAAGATTAGAAAAAATAAAACAAAATTAAATATGGGAGAATTCCAAGCAATTGTTACCCACAAAAAAAAAACTAGTGAATTTGGTCATTTTAGTATCTAACTATTGAAATGAATGTTAAGTAATTCTTATTTTAGAATGACTAAAAAGTGAAATCTTTTTAGATGCATGTTTTTTTTTTCTTGCTCACAAATGAAAACAAGCCTGTATGACCAACTACTTCTTCTAAAAAATGTGTGGTGGTTTGTATATTTAATGGTAATTTGGTTTCGATCTTACTAAGAAAATTCATAGTGTCTATCGATCAGAGATCCTATCTCTCCAACCCAAGAAACAATCCGAAACTATATAATATGTCTTTCGAACTATTTCACATTTAAGAATTAAGAAAAATCTTTGCCCTCCCAAATAAAATGGTTGATAACTGGCGAGAACATCAGGTGCATTCTTCCATTTTGAAGTCTACATATACAACACATTCTTTTCATTCTAATTCAAGAATCTTAACTCGTCAATGAATATAGGTCCTTTCGATGAAGCAACATCTTGTGAAACGAGACTCGTGGATCAAGATTAGTTGTTCGTGTGAAAAAGCCTTGAAAAAGGTGCCCTCAAACACAAGTTTGGAAGCAGTCTCACAAACAAGACATGATAATAAACTTTTTTCAGGACATGTATAGGAGGTGGATAAGTCGAGCAAAATGAGTATAAAAGACTTTTTTGCTCCCCTTCTATATAACCTTGCACACTTCAAAGCTAAAGGTTTTGTCGATGGTAAGGAGTCATCGGAAATAGTCATCAGCGTAGGATAGCCAACTAAACTATGTCGTCAATTATGTTGTTCTGTTTGAAAAAATAATCTTTATCGACATCAATGTCGGGAATGACTGGCGGCAAATTGGTTGTCACCTATATGTGTGATTTTTTGGTGATGACAATAAAAGGCAGTCACCAAACATGTTTTCTGCCGCTAAAAGTCTGCACACACACACACATATATATATATATAATTTCATTTGTATTTTATAATTAAATGCACGCAATCAAGTTTAATTTAACGATTTTCATATAAACAAAATATATTTATTTTTTCAAACTAAATTTTATTACAAAAATGCTCTCCACCAAAAATGTACAGTTATGCATATGTTTGACGAGAAACGTTTTGCTTGATTATGTACATTTTTCCTTCTCAAGTTCAGCTCTTTTTTATGAAATTCTAATTCAACAATCTTAGTTGGTTGAGTATTGTCGATGAAATAACAGCTTGATGGAATACACTCTTTGATTAGTTATTTGTTCATGTGGAAGTTTAATTTTCAAATAAAGTATTTCGAGCGAAAATAAGTTACCGTTTTACTTACTAATATATATATATAATTATTATTAAATTTTTGTTAGATCAAACAAACTCTCATTTAACAAATAAAATATAAAACATTTTAAAAATTAAATTGGACTCAACCTACTGACCAGACAAGGCCGAACAGAAAAACAAAACAAGGGTAAGAGAAAGTTCTTCTAAAATAATATAAAGTCAATTTTACAAAAATATAAAGTCGTCGCTATTTAAATGAATATTGAATTATTATTAAAAATGTAAAGAAATTTTAATTATAATACAATATTTTGTAATTGTCTGATTGAAATTTTTTTCTTATTCATGTTTGTTAGATCTCATCAAAAAGTAAACACTTGTATTTATATATTTTTTAGTACGCATGGATACTCCTACCTAAACAAAATTATATCCATTTTTTCCATCCACAGTTTTATGTAACAACTACTTTCTCGGACAAAAATGTTTGTTATCCACATATTTCACGCTTGGTTTCGATCTTATTGAAAATTTATAATTCACAATAATTTGTATTAAAAATACCTTTAAACTTAAATAAATAAATAAACAAGTAGAATAAAAAAAAATGCGTGTGTTATTTTGGTATAAAAATGGTAAGTTTACTTCACAAATATTCTTAAACTAAAAAATAAATAAATATTCAAATATCACTGAAAACGTTTTTAAAAAATTCCTGCCATTATTTTGAATTAAAAAAAAACATTAAAATTTTATTCATCATAAGCATAACCATCATAAATTGGTCTAGTAATTAAAGAAAGTCTTGAAAATTTAAAAAAATATAAGTTCAATCGATGAAATAATCTAATCTGGGCGGAAAGTTACAAGCTAGGTCTTTTCCTCGTCAATTAATTTTAAGATAGACGTCTACACTGTCTAATAAAATATCAGAGTCTATTAAACTCAAACGATTATTCAATTCGATAAAATAAAATTTGGTTTCAATTTAAAATTGGTAAAACTTAAAAGATGCATCATCTTATGGAAGGGAACAGATTAAGAATCCAATTATCGTCACATATTGAAAAAGTTGAGAGTTTTCAAAATATTTATAACATAAGATTGGATTTTCTTGGAGACCTTGCAAATTAGTTGTGTTTCTATGGAGAAAAAGGAATTGCAAATGACTGCATTAAAATTATCCAAATAATGAACCGATGTCACAGGTACTCATGAAGGGGCTGTAATCTGAAAAAATACCCTGTTTGGTACTAATTTCCTAATAGAATCCGTATGAAAAGGATACTGATCTTCGAACATCAAGTGTGACAAAAAATTGCTTACTTGAAAGATTATAGAACTTATAACCTTTCATTTCTGGTAGATATTTTCATAAATATGCATAATTTAGTTTGAGAATCGAAATTTTTTGAGAAAAATTTCCCTTACACATTATGTGTAGGGAAATCCAACTCAAGACACATGTGCTACTATTAAATAGTTTTTTTCTTTTCTCTTTTCAATAACTTTTATTTATTAAAAAAAAAAATATGTGACACGATATGTCTTTAAGTAGGGAAGATTTCCTCGAATTTATTTCTGAGTAGTGAGAGTTCATGCATAACAAATACAACAGGCTGCGCAAGAAAGAATAATCGATTCTTTGTTATGTATTATTGAAAAGGAAGTTGCATTCACGAGAAGAAGCATTAGAATTCTATTTACTATATATATATATATAGCAATAAGCGCACATAATTCCCCAAGATTCATAGGACTTTAGATTAGAAAGAAGTCTTTTTCGAAAATATACTTTCATTCATTCAAGAAGTCAAGTATGCAAGTAACTTACGAGGAATCACAACCGAAGAATTTTGTTGGGGTTATTTCAATACATGAAAATTGATGAACAATACCGATTTTTTTTTTTTTTTGAAACAGTGAATAATACCGATTTAAAAAGCACTAAAGTTTAATTGAGGAGCATTATGAAATCTAAACATTTCAATAACTTTAATTTAGAGTATTGAATTTTAACTAGCTTCATTTATCTAGGAACGTAATTAAATACACCCAGATGTAACAAAAACAATCATCAATAATAATTAAGAAGAAACCAAATCTATTATACGTTGTACTTTAAATGGTCTCTAAATATCACAATGCACTAAGTCAAAAGAAATAAGGACCTATACTATTAAAAAAAAATATATACTAAAAAATAATAATGATAACTGCTTTGGTTTAGACATACATTACAATGTCTATAGGGGGCAGACCCGAAAAATATAAAATATTATTCATGAAATCTGATATTTTGGGACAAAAATGACATTGGCGATGGTGCCAAGTGATGACTAAAGTATAACAAACAACATATATAACTCGCATTATAGAAGAAAATTGGAACAGTGTTCAAATTCAAAAGATATAAACTATTATGGCACATAGCCTTGCTAATTTTCTTCAAAAGAGAACTTGGGTCTTATAAATTACCAAGTATCGCTAGAAAATTCTATAGATATTCTACCCTTTTGAAGCAAACAACTAAAATTAGGAACATAAGAGTAGATCAATAATCAAGCACTTAGACATATATCACCAATGTATTTACCAATTAATTTAAAAGAAATGATATCATTGTTATTAGATAATATGAATATTCGTACTCTAAGGATAGGCAAGTGGTGCCCGGGTATAGGTGAGAAGCTACAATTTCCCAATTTTCAAAAAAAAAAAATTATATGAACATTCATCTCAAAATTAATTAATAATAAAAATAATAGTAAACCTATCTTATCAATGTGGGATCTTCAACTACTTCCAAATTTGAGACAATTATGAAAAAAGATGATATGAATGATGAAAAATATGGTGAATAAAAATGTGCAGTAGTTAAAATAGTGGAAGGAATATTGCAACATGACCTACGTGTTGGGTCTTTTATTCAATGTGGAGGCCCAGGCCCATTAGGGCAATATTATAAAAGTGAATTTTTCACTTTTAGT